>VXBB01011783.1:743006-753259 GCA_013399915.1 Illadopsis cleaveri | reverse complement strand
TTTTTTTTTTGACAAATCATCTAGATTAAGTTTAAAAGTGGGAAGTTAAAAAGTGAGAAGTTAAAAAGTGAGAGGGGGAAGGAAATTTGCAGCAGCATTCTCACTAGAGCTGTAAGGGACATTTCATTCTGCAGTGCCCCACTCAAGCCATTTTATAGTTCCCTTGCATGAATTCATCCATATCTCCTGGTGGTCTCTTTGAGAAGAAGGCTCAGAAGCAAAGCTCTTTGCAAAGAATTGTTGGAACAGGACAATCTGCAGTAGAACATTCAAAAATAACTTGCCAGCTAAGTGTGTCCTGCACACACACACATGCACAGGCACACAGATACACATTTTCAAGTGGCTGCTGAAAAATGTCAAAAGGTGTTTTAGAAGAAAACTTTGGTCTTTCTTCCTCAGACTCTTGGGTTTGTGTAATTATGTGTTTGAGACTGCTTAGGACAATGGTGTCCCGAGTTTCCTTTCATCTCTGTACCTGCAAATGTGTCTGAATTTTCATGTTCTGATGCTGTACATGCTGTCGTCACGCCCGCCTGTGCTGTGATTACAGCCAGCCCAGCACTGTCACACTTCACTTTCAATTTTCAGCAGGAGACAACTTATCACCACATATCCCAAGCCTTCAAAAAGCGTTTGGACAGCACTCTAAGGCACATGAGGGAACAAGAACCACAGTTCTTGGGGTGGTCCTGTGCAGGGCCAGGAGTTAGATGACCTTTGTGGGTCCCTTCCAATTCAGGATATTCTTTGATTCTTCAAGTGGAGGAAAGGCTCCTTCTAGCTATGCAAAGCCACACACAGACTTGTGGTGACCACCATGATCAGACTCCAGGGGAAGCATGTGCTAGTGGCCTGTCCTCAGAGCAAAGCCACCAGCTCTCCCACGCTGTCAGCCCAGCACAAACATAATTCTTGTTTATTTGTGCCTGATTAAGGACTCTGCACCTGAATTTTAATTGTGAGAAAATCGTGTCCAGTACACAGAAACAGAGAGAGAGGGTGCCCTTGAGAGGACCTTCTGTAGCAATTATTTGGCCTGAACCACTAAATTTCTTACATTATGTTTAATCATTATAAGACAGATAGACTAAGGGTAACAGTTCCAGCAGTGGACAAGCCCTGATGGTTACCTAAGGTACCTAAGGCTGTGCATTTTACCAAACATTTGCATAATGATGCAGCTGTTTAAAAATTACATAACAGCACAATTAAAATGCCAGAATGGCACGGTGGAGCTGCAGCTCAGGTTAGCTGATCATGGATCTCTCTGCCAGCTGCTTTCTTCTCTGAAACTACTTGTCCACTTAAAATGTAAAGGCACGCTCTTCCAGTGGCTCCCACAGTTCTCACTCACACATGATCTCTCTCTCTGGTGTGCTGCACGGTGTTTTCTCAAGGGAATATTTCATACCTATAATGTACATTAGCATCCTAGGATTTGCCATCAAAACAATACCAGCATTTAAAGGTCTCCTTTATCTGCTGTTTTGAAGTTGTGGCCTACATATTGTTTACAAATGTATGGGATAATAATAAATATATGCACACCGTAGTTTTCTTTCTTAAAAAAACCCAAACATAAACCCCACAAAATACCAATTCTCCCAACCCCCTGCTAAGCTTCCAACATATATCCTAATTGTTTAATTGAACTCTGGGCCTGACTGTTAACATTAATATAGGTATTTTCACTTCAGCTTTAGCACCACTATGTATGATTTAAAATCTGCATTTAAATACCATTAAACTTTGACATCCACAAGTGCTGAAGAGAATGTTCATATCTTTTCTTCCTGAGAAATTTTTTTCTAGTCAAATATCATAATTGAGCCATGAACAGCTGGCATGAGTCTTATCTCCTTTGACAATCACAATACCAAATGGAAAGACATGACTTCCCTTGCCTCTGATTTTAAAGATTATGAAGGACTCAGACCAGAGGTCCAGAACTTAATATTTCCTTGTTCAGATAAGAGTGATTTGTGAGATCAACCCTGAGCTTAATTTGGGCCTTATCCCAGTTCAAGATATGAAATGTTCCTGGGAGGAATGTGACAGACAATGGAAGCCCACTCTAAGCTGAATTATAATGGCATTTCCCACTTCTAAAAATGAAAACATAAGAATGAAACTTTCAATTCTTGACTGTGAATGACTGCAAGCCACTTATTTTTGATCGCGGGTATTTATTTTTGATAATTGATATTTTCTAGAAAATAAATTAAAAATTGGAGGAAGGTAAAATATCTCCTGTTTGTGTTTCAGAGAATTGAAAGTACTAACCACTGAGAAGCTTGTCTCTCATTGAATATTAGGCTTCCTATTGTCTATTTAAAGTTATGCAAGACCAATTAAGAATGATAATGAACAATAATCTTTCAAGAAATTGCCAACCAGTGGAATTCATAAAAAAACCCTGAAAAACATAACAATTTTTTTGTAAATAAACAATTGTTTTCAAAATGAAAAGCTCTTGGTTTCCTCCCAATTTCATTTTGTCAAAAAGAACTTTGCTACCATGAATTCTGAGCTGCTGCCAAGATTATTGTAATGTGGAACTCCTCATTTAGTATTGAAATTCATGTTTTTTCTAGAGAAGTTGCAAATTGAATCAGAAACATTGTTTTACTTTGACTACCAAATGAATGCAGCTTCTATGATGTGCGAGAAACATCTTACAACAAGCATATGTCAAGCTGTCTCCAAGCGGACTTTCTTCAGGATAAAAAAGATAAACTGGTTTTCACTTGCCAAAAAATGCATTGTTGTTTCAAAGAAGTAAATAAATTTTTATATATATATATTGCATTTCCGAAACATTCAGGAAAGGAGAATTTTCCTCACCAATAAGAAAATAAATTGAAAGTTCAAAAGCAGCTTCCCCACTCAAAAAACACCCCCATCCCTGTATGAGTTGACTGACATGCCTTTAGCTTATTATTGGTGTTACACTATTTAATGGCTACTTGCAAAAATGACAAGGAGAATCAGTTATGAGTACATAACCCTTTTTCCAAGTATTACCAAGTTGTAACTGTCCAAAGAGCTTCCGTTTCAGTCGGGAAAGAAATGAAATAAATAGGCCAGAGGATTCCATTAGCAGCTAAGCAGACATTTCACAAGGAATACATGGCTGCAAGTAAAGAGAAATACAGAAAAAAAAAAAAAAAGCATTTGCATTTCTTTAAATCCTGGAAAATAGAAGTATTTCATAGCTATGTCATAACCACTGGAAAGTCACTTTCACACAGTAATTTATAAGAGCAGGTTGTTATGCAGGGAGCTGTGAGTGGGTCAGTGCATTTCTTTCCCAATGCCAACAGAACTCTTTCCTGAAGGTACTGGTACATCCATCATGAACAGAAAACAACTTTGAAATCAGGCACAGTGCTACTTCTTTCTTGAAAAAAAGTTGTAACAACTTATTTGTAAAGGCACACCTGCAGCAGAAGACAGTGACAGATGTATCTTGGCTGATTAGTAACATCTACAGTACAGAAATGATAGGCATTTGTCAGCTGTTTGAGGTTTGGAAGTGCTCATCTACTGCATTAGAAAGGGGAGAAGGAAGACCAGATCAACCATGCTTTTTACATATCAGGATTCACCACATATTTTACAATTGCTTGGGCTGAAAGCCAAGAGCATGGTCCCTTTTTCTTAAAAAAAATTCAAAATTCCTTTAATTTTTTTTTTTCATTATTAAACATTATTACTTGAAACTGAAAGCCAAAGAAGCAGGACAGTTACAGGGAACAGCAGTGTGTCATAGTCCCATAGCTCCGATAAGGATAAGCACAATAAATAAATGATTTTATTTTTCTGGACATTAGACTTAGATGCCATGAACACAAAATGAACAAAGTGCAGTCCTCTAACACAAACTCATACTGGACACAGACAAGAAAAGGTTTGCATGTGCATTAATTGCTCTGAAGAGAGGAAAAATTTTATGAAGAGAGCTTGAATGCCATTTATTCAAGCTGAACCATACCATTCCCATGTAGACAGATTGATGATATGTCTTTTAAAAAAGCCAATGCTACATCCAGTTGCAAGCACACCACTTAGTTGCTCATCTCTGATATATGTGAGATAATACCTTATGGGTGATCTATGTACTGTTCAAAACAGGTTTAACATAGTTATTACTAGAAACCAGATACAAATAAGTCAAAAAACTGGATTAGTTAGTTTGTTTTGCAGAAATCAAGTGAGGGGAGAATCAGCTATGGTAAAAATGTTCTTGTTCTGCAAAAGACACTGTGATTCTATGCAGTGCAATTTTTAAAGTTTGTTCAATACTATGCAATGTAATAAAATGTTATGTAGCAATACAGATCTTGCTTCCACTTGAAGTGTTGTAAATCACTGTTGATTTCAGTGGAGGCAGGATCAGATTCTTAGTTAGAAATGATAACAAGCCAATTTTCAATTCTCTCATATATACAAGAGACAGTTGTCATCTTTGACAAAGGTGCAGAAATGGCAAGGAAATCTATCCATGCGCTTCAGACACTGGCTTTTCAGAGCAGAAGAACATGTATCAAACACCAAAGCTTCACAAGCATATGCAAGACTGGCATTATAGATGAATTTCCTGACCAAGGGCCAAGTTACTAGCAAGGCTTTTACTAAGCTTTTGAATTGTACAGAAAGAGTGTTAAAAATATTTTTCAACCTGTTATAGTGACTGGGATTGAATTAAATTGCAGATGTTAAATATCCCTGAAACCATACTTTTTTTTAAGAGACAGAGTAGTCCATTAAACTTCTGTTTCAAATCACACTACTTGTCATTAAACAATCAGAGAATGTTTTCTCTTTCTTTTGACCTTGGCAATTAACATATAAACTTTCAAAGCACTGCACTCAGACCTCTGAAAAGAAATATGATATTGAACACAATTAGAGACATAAAGATGAAGAGGAAAATAAAGGGTATCTAAATATAAAGAAATTTTCTTAAAAACTCTTCCTGGAAATAAGACACTGTTATTAGAGAGTAGACAGTTTAAAGTGAAAAGACATCTGACATTTGCATTGATGGTGTAGTAGTGTAGCTCTGACTTGCAGTAGGTGTAATTAGAGCATTCAGTCTACGGAGGAAGAAAGACCTGTCACTCTGTAGCAAAGCCCCAAGCAAGGCAGGAGAGCTAACAATGTCTTATCCTTAAATTACACTCTGATTTGAAAAAATATTTTAAAAAAACCAATGTTTGAGGTGGATTGTGTAGTGTTAGTAACTGAACCTTTCCCCACTTCTCTGTTAATATTATTACAGCAAGTTATTACATATTTTTTGAAGCCCAGAGGACAGCTCAAGATTCATCTGCTTGAGTAAATGCACTGATAGGATTATTTTGGAAAAGCATGATGCAAGAAGACTCTTTCTAATAGAATGAAACCCCTCAAGGTACTTGTAATTAAATTGATTAATTTGGCTTTTGAAGGTGCACTATGTCATCTGATTTTGAAGGTAGACAAATGTCCAAGAGATAGAATATCAGTGTCTTCTCATCTCTTCTTTATTAAAGGTTCACATACTACCAGCTAACATGGGAAACACCTCAGACAAAAGCTACTTTTCAGCCCTGCTGATTGAAAGGGTTGGATGTTTGAATTTTTTCCAGTCTTGGACAAGAAAGAATTTTCATGCATTGGAAATAACTTCTAATGTTCTGAAATACACAAAATGGAAAGAGTCCAATTGCTATTCAACCTTGAACAGATTCCCTACAAACCCCACTGTTCATAAAAAATCCCCTTCATCTGCTAACAGGAGTTTAGAAAACACAGATGAGTTTCTCACTTTCACATGGCCAGAAACAGAGTGGATGATACCTACAATGATGCTTTCCTCTTTTCTTGCAACAATACTGATCTTTTTGTCAGAAGAGACAGAGATCCACTGGCACAATTTTATCATTATGGTGTTTGTCATGAGACAGAGAAAGGACAGGTTAATGCTCCTTTCTGAAACACTGATCATAGAGACTTGATTGAGACCAAATGCTGAGAGTTTTCTGAAGGATAGCTGATTGCCAGATTGCCATACTTAAAGCAAGCCAGAAGATTTTGTCTTGCAGGGATCCCTAAATTGCCTGTGTTTGGAAGATGCAATAGCTTTCCAGGGAAGTGTAAATCAACACTAAAAATTAATGACAGTTTCCATTTCTAGGGATCCCCTTGGCTACAGTCACAATGAAGGAGAATTATTTTGGCTTCCCTTGCCAAACACAGGAAAATCCATAACTGAAATCTATGCCAGCAAATGAAATATAAGGCACACAAACAAACCCAATGAAATGTAAGAGAAAATCAGAGCTATTTGGCCAGTAAACAATTTAAGATTACCATGGAACAAGGCAAACTGGCTTTTCAAAGCCCTTTTCAATAGCTGTCCTGTTTCTGTTGAGTAGGCACTGCATTAAACTTGACCATCATTTGAACTACTTATGAATAATTGATTTAGGAATAACTTCACTGACAAAAATCTCACAGTTCAATTTGCTACGGTTTGTGGAACATATTTATATTAATTTATAACAATGCTAATCGACAGCAATTCAAGCTTTGGAACCCTTAAAAAAATTAACTGAACATTACAAACTCAAATACTGTCGATCAACATAATTTAATAGAGTATCTTCCATAGATTGCCTAACAAAGATCAATCATAATCACAGGACCCTCAACCATTTCTATTCTCTTGTGGTTATTAAAATAGATGTGATTTTCCAGTATATCTCAAAGATTAATTAATCAAATTTCTGGTAGATCTGAGTGAGATACTAAATTAGGAACAAATAGGTCTCCTCAAGAACCCTCACCAGTTGCCTGTCCCCCCATGTCATCTTCACCAGTGGAGTTCTGTTTGGAATATCTTTGTTAATCACAATAACAGAAGCATCTTTCCAGGTAATGCTGCTTAACTTTTTGTTGGCTTGATGTGTGTGCCTGTGTGTCCCACAGGAAATAATAAAAATATTTTTTTTTAAGTGAGAGTGCATATGCATTGTTCTGTCGGACACAAGGACACTGAAAATAGCAACCTATGTCCAAATCCAGAATAAAAAAGATAAGTAGGAGAAGGGTAACCAACACAAGAAGTGGTAACAGAACATAACATTCTACAGAGTCAAGGGCATAGCCTAGGGTACCTGAGCAGACAAAATGTAGAGTACGGAGTCTTCTTTTACCACCCAAGTAAGAGATGTAATGTTCAGTTATAGCAATACTGTTCCTCCTCACAAACCCTTCACATGATGATGAAAGTTGATCAGGCAGCTGATATAGAAGGCCTCTGGCACTGAGGATAAATTTGGCAACAAAAATATGACTGTGAAATTTCTTTCAACCAAAGAAGTAAATCCCCAAAATGAACGTAACAGAAAAAAATTGACTTTGTTTCCACTTCTCCATTTCTATCCAGTCTGCTTTCCTAGACAACTTTTCAGATTTCCTACAGGCCTCTATCACAAAAACCCAAGTGTCAGAGCAGAGTGGGCATTTATTTCTGATATAAAGGTATCAAGAAAATATTGGAATTTTGTTCTTCATGTCCCTTTTAAGATATTACAAATCTTGAGCTGAGGAAACTAGTGCAAAACAGTCATAACAGTGATCTAAGAGGATCATCTTGAAAATGCCAGATTTATACTGATGGTGTGTTCTCTTCCTGTGAGGAGTTTCACCATTTCCTTTGGTGATGTTTGAAACTATCTAGCTTCTAGAACCACAGACTCCAATAAAGACATGGCATGAAGTTGTGTAACTATTTATAGGATGTTTCTATCACATTTACTACGCACACAAAGAATGCCCACCATGGCATCTCATATTCCCTCTTTCTACATATTCTCTCTGCAATTCTCATGATCTGATGGATGGGTCGCATTTGGTAGGACACCACGAGATATTGTGCCAGGAAACCTTTCAACTGTCTGTGGGTGGTTGTAGGAACAGTGTAGCACCAGTGTTGTCCCTACCTGACACCCTCCAGAGAAGAATCTTGGGGTGAGAATGAAAATAGGAGCTGCTCAAATGTGGCCCAAGCAGAAAGGAGGACAAACTCACTGGCAGGCAAGCATGTCCTAGAGCAGATCTGAAGATAACACACAGAGAATACAAGCTCAAACTTTGTAGCCTCTCTCAACAGGCCCATTCTTTACATATGAGATGAAAGAAGCAAACCAGAATTGATACACACGGCAGATGTCTGGGAAATAAATTTTGTTCATCCATTTGCAGTTGTTCGTCAAGATATATGCAAGTTGACTTTGCTTGGTGGTCACCCAGAGGTTTAGTGTTGTGTTATGTCATGATACGCAAACTAGTAGGGGATTCATACACTCTTTTGAGAAGGTGGGAAAAGTAGAAATGAACAATTCAAGAAGTTATAAGACTTTTGTTCAGGAAGTAATATGCACTGGCATGGAACACCAGGAGAAGACTGAGATTGTAGGTTTATCTGTCCTCTTTTTACTGGTGACCTTGAAAATGCTCAGAGAAAGCTAGAGAGAAAAGTAATTACATTTTTGAAATTACACACCACTGTTCTCATTTATCTTGATAACTACTTTTAAGGAATCCAAAAAAGGCTAGAATATTGCTTTTATAAAAGTTGTAAAGACCTTGGTTCTGCAGAGTCAGTTTTAAAATAAATTTAGATGTACAAAGATGAATTTTTATTTCCTTTGTGTTGCTAAATTGCTACTTTTGTAATTAAAAAAACCTGCAGTCCTATTCTGATGACTTTGGGGGGAAAAAAAGTGTACATGATCTTTTTTCCATGTTCTGGATAGATATGCAGCAGCTCAACCTGTGTTGTGCAATCATCCCTACTGCTTGTGTCACAAGCATCTGCATTCATCCTTTTCTGTGCACTTATAAGTGTGATTGAAGTGTTGATAAGAAGCTGCATTTATAAAAACAGGACTTTATGCAAACAATAGGCACAAGATCTCAGTTATTCTTATTCCTGCTGGTTAAGGTCCCTTGTGTTCATTTAGGCATGATCTGTCTTCGTGTCTGTTTTACTCTCATTATTATCTTGCCTTACCAATTAAGTAAGGCACTGAATGGCCTGTTATTCCAGCCTGGGAGGGCTGGGGGTCAGAAGAAGTCATGCTTAATGTTAAGTGGCTGTGAAACGTTAAAGCCTGTAAATTCATCAGGACAGTTGGCCTGGCCCACTGCAGGGCAAGGGGTGTAAGTACTTTTCTGCTTGAATTACGAGTGGAGCAGCACTGGCTTTGAAATGCCAGGATCCACGCTGAGCTCAGTGAACGCTCCCCAAGTGCGTAGCTCCAGCCTCAGCTCTAATAGCAGGAGCAATAGGGGTTATTTTTGGAAGCTCTTGGCAGACAGAGAGAAAAAGAAACTTCAAAAATCGTTCTGCCTTTTTACTGAGGACCCCCTTAGGAGTACTACTGGGAAGAAGTCTGTCGACCTGCCACAGCTAATAGTCACTCAGCAACCCAGCGTAACCAGCGCTCCAGAATCAATGTGCTGCAGCTATTCAGTAGTACCACATCTGATGCTTGAAAGGATGGAAAATACGATCTGTGACAGCTGCTTATGAGTGATAGTGATAGTGAACAAAAAGCCTATCGGGTGCTGGAATGTCCCCATCCCGTACACAGAAAGGACAGGGAGGGAATGACGACTTTTCCTAGTACGGCTGCACTCTTCGGCCGGCACCGTCCTGCGTGCCAGATTGGCAACTCCAGCAGCTCCACAGCAATTATTCACATGCCACCTCTGGAGCAGTGGTTTGCTACCCACAGCATCCCTGCTACATCATGTACCACACTGCTGACTGCACATCAAGAGGTTTTTCACTTCTTGGATGAGAGAATAAAAGACTGTTGTCGTTTTGGTTTGTTTTCCCGGCCAACGGACCATTTATGTGGTGGTTGTATGTTCGCTGATTGAGAGATAGGATTTTGGCAGGAAAAAAAGGCGAAACAGGCTCAACTTAGAAGTAAAAAGATAGTTTATTAACATACAATAAGAAAAAGAAGAGAAAATGAAACTTTTAAAACTTCTCTCCTCCCCCACAAGTACTCACTTTTTTACAAACCACATAGACACAAAACTTATGACATTCAGTCAGTTTCACTATTTAAATATAGTCTTTCATCAATTCTTTAAGAGAGGAGTCTTTTGTTTACTATGGAATTTTTGTCCCACTGACAACCTAGAGAAGTTCTTTTGTGGGTCGGAACTCTCACAAAAACAGCTGC
>VXBB01011783.1:612553-742610 GCA_013399915.1 Illadopsis cleaveri | reverse complement strand
TTCCAACTTTTAAGGCTGTGTGTTTCCCAGAGGTGGATCCCTACATGCAATTGGCTATTTTGGTTGTCAGTTTAAAGAAATTCACCTATTGCACTTCACCATCTGTGCTAAACCAGCACAAAGACCAACAGACATAAAAGAGAAAAAGGTCCAATCTCTTAGTCTAGAATTTGTACAAGGAAAGCAAGTAACTATTTGTAACCAATATGGACAAGGTTAAAATCTAACCAAGATTACTTAACTTTGGAAAGAAGGATTTTCTGATGTACCAAAAAAACTGGCTAGGGTTTGCTACTATGGTATTTTACTAACTGGCTTCTTTGTGATCTCAGTTGTGTATTAGCTTGGTCTGCTTGAAATTTAGCACCCAGCAATATTTAAATATTTCTAGAATTATGGATTATTTCTTGAAATACTATAGTGTCTCATTTTGATATATAGTAAGACATTCCTTTGGCAAAGGCACCTTTGCTTCTGTCTACTATATGGCTTAGCACCTCAAACTTTTGCGTCCAAATCTAAACAAATACTTACAGTCACACCTCATCTCCATGATCTTCACTCTTAATTGTAGAAGCATAACTAAGATTGTTATTTACAGAAAAAATATTCCCTTGTTCTGAAAAGAAAGCTTTTTTTAAAAACATATCTGAAACTTTTTAAAATATGTTTCAAAACAATTCTCATAAACTAATAATTTTGGCAAGTTTCTATAGAAAAAAGGTCTTCAATACATACAATAATGTTATTATTAGCATGCAGAATGATAGAACACCTCTCTGAAAAAAAAAAAAAAGACAAGAAGAAATTTCATCAGGAGAGAACCTAATTATTAAAGGCATTTTAAAGCAAAGATAACTCTGAATTTGGTGTACAAAGATGAGTTTGATCAAAGGTTAGTTTAATCATTTATCTATACAAGGAAGTGCTGCCCTGAGTTGTCAGTAGCTCTTCTTGACCTATTAAAAGTCTAAAGTGAATATAATTTTGTGGATCTCAATTGGAAAGGTTCCCTTAATAACTCATGTATGAGAGCAACTTGTTAATGTGTATTTTTTACTAGTTATTTTTTCCCACAAATAAATATTTTCTGTCATGTTCAATATTTTTATACTGTTAGATTTTTTAACCTTGCTTTAAGGTATATAAACTCCCTTTCAAATATTGATGTACCACCAAAAATATTTTCAAGACTGCCTCTGCTTGTGATTTTATCTTCATGCTAAGGGACTCAAAAGGTTAAGATTTTAATCCACTGCAAGGGATTTGCTGAATAAATATCTTGTTTGTAAGAGCTGGATTAGGACAACACACTAAACCTGCTCCACCTAACCAACACAGTGAATCTTGTCAAGAAAATAAACTCTTCTGTTTATCCTTACTTATGCACAGAGCTATGAATAACTCTTATAACCAGCTAGTGATCCTGCCTACATTATCTTGTCTGTAAACATGCCCTGCATGCTGAAACAGCTGAAAGGAACATACAGGATTAGGAAAAATCACAGAAGCTGAAAACATGTTTTGACGCAACTATGGGAGAAAAAAAAATCCTCTGCTCCAGGTGAAAATCTTTATAGCATGTCTCATCTCCCCTCATCCTCACATTGCCCAGAATTACCTTACTTTATCAGAGACAAGCTATGATGAAAAACTCCTTAGAGTGACCCAACTGAAGGAATGCCTCCTTCTTTAATTTCCCTAAGAGATAAAACACTATATAGGTATCTGCTTTCAAATTATTGTTTTTCAAAAGGTGCACTAGGAAATGTTAGGAAAATTGGAATTACAACAATGAAAAAATATTTCAGATGAGTCTGCACACCTTAATAATATATCTGTCCAGAAAGTTTCCACCTAAGTGTGTAGAGAATAATTTCCTCTAATAGCTTTAAAATTTTAAAAAGTGAACTCCATATTTTCCTAATTCTACCTTTGCACCGAAATTTTAAGCTTTTTCTTTCCTATGAAGGCAAAGAACATACACTGCAACTATCACCAGTTCTCTTCCCTAACCAAATATATTTTGGAATTAGTCTTCCTTAGAATCAAATTCAGAGAAAAAAAAATGTTTTTACAATTTTTTGTAATTTATAAGTACAAAATAAACCCCACAGTTTTTGTTGCTAATAAAAGCAGCAGCCTCACTCTGCCTTAGGAATTTCATAAGGCACTGCATGGTACTAAATAAGTTTTTAAGCATTCTTTTTGCAATATACTGTTAGAGATATTCAGATTTGTCTGGTAACCAAGCATATTTTACTATTTACACTTTATTTCCACAATAATATGAAAAAGAATGTGTGACCAGCAGAACTAGGCAAAAGGACAATAAAATGATAATTTGATGTAGAAGTTGGGGTATTCCAGTCAGTTAATTTGCAGGAGGCGTAGCTATCTGAATTTCCATAATATAAAACCGTTTACTCTTCCACTGAGTAGGAATTTATGAAAAAACATCCCTGTGGCATGGTTTAAGGTCAACTATTACAGTAAAACATTCATTATCATGATACATATGAAATAAACATTTAAATATAAAACACCTCCATTTCTTTCATCAGCAGTAGTAAAAGAAGCAAATAGTTGGTTCAGCAAGGAAGTTTTTACAATTATTTGACAGGTTTTTTTTGTTGTCTGGTCAGAAACATCAACCACTTCTCTATGAGTAAAGATATAAAGAAGTGAACACTGCTTAGTATTCATGGATGCTTCTATAAGTAAAATTATAGCATGGATTTATCCATAAAATAAAGAACACATTCACTCAAGATATGTCTTTGTTTTATTCCCTCAAACACTTTCACAGGATCAGCATCCTCTTCTCATAGAAAAAAATGACCACTCTAAATAAAATGGAGAAAAAATTATACTGATGATGAAAGACACCCAGAGCTCATAAAAATGAATTACTACATATACTGGTTAACAATGTCTCAATTTAAAACAATATAATTCCTGAAAGTTGTGTGCAGCATAAGTAATCTCCTTCACGTGAGCAGTATTTATATGGATTTGTCAGTATTACCAGGAGAAAACAAACAAATTTTAATATGTGGTCCTCAAACTCACATGTTAGCATGGACTATCCAAAAACTGGAATCATAGCTAACAGCGATAAAAATGTTAATTTATTTCTAATCCTGTAGAAGTCTATTTTCCGTAATAGCTACAGAAATGGAAATGAAGTGGTGTCTAAAATGAACACACTGTATCTTGCTTCTTCAAAGACCAAGAATTTCATCTGGGTACTTTTGAATCAGTTGTCCAACATATTTTGTGCAAGACGTATTTGGGGCTTAAAAAAAATGAACATTCTAAAAGGTATGCAATAATACACTGGATAAGGTCTTATAAATCAAAATGTTTGAGACTTTTTAAGAATTGCAGAGGTAGGGTTCCTTCCCATGGACTACATGACCTTTCACATATGTTTATGTATGTATTGTGCTTACTTTTCAGTATTCAATGTATCTGCACTGGCAAGTAATCCATCTGATGTTGACAAATGAGGTATGGAGAAGTCTTTTAGAGTGATGTCCTGTAATCTCTGTCTTCAGGAGAGATAGGATTTTTCCTCATCTTTCTCATCTATTTTGAAAACTATATGAATCTGTGGACAGAGATACTACAAATGTATTTCACGTTACTATCTGTCTACATATGCTCATAACTTAAAATGGGGGTTTTTTTCCTTAAATGTGTAACTTTCCTCCCTCTACAAATTCTACTGTTCTTGTCTGAGGTAGTGAGTCCAATATTCATATTCAATACCAAAACAGATCAAGGCCATTTTCAATCTAAATTATAGAGGAACACTAACAAAAAAACAGAATTGAAAAAAAAAAAAAAATGCATTACAAAGAAAAACAAATATCCACAAAATCCCCACAAAGTTTTTTGCCTGAAAGTTTATTGAACAGATGAAGAGATTTCTGAATTACTTATGGTCTTCTGTAGGTACATATACATGCTTTAAATAGTATACATAATGACTATATTCACTTATAACATGTCCATTGTGTCAAAATTTCCAGCTCCCTGAAATAAACCCACATTTTACTCTTAGAATGTTTCTTCTGGTGGCATTCATTAAAAATGATTCATAAAAGACATGTGGCAATATTCTGATTTATGGCAGGCCAAGGCAGCAAATTTCATGTTGTCACTCTGAGAAAACAGTGTAAGAAACTTAGAACACTTGGATGCTCAAAATCATTCTTTTGGATCCCTTCACCTCATCTGTCTTCGGTGTCAGCCAGGAGATGAAATGCATGTAACTGAGCAGCCTTGTAATCCTGGCACCATTAAGAAGATTGCCTTCCCTTCCCTCTTCCAGTTCTCCTGACACTTGTTTCCAGTCTCTGTTGTCTGATGAAGCCCAGAGTCTGAAGGCCTTCCTTGAAGATCATCCTTACCATGAGGAAAGATAGACTTTCCCCAGGGGCTGGGAAAAGAAACTATGTAAGAAATGAGGACTGAAAAGCCATGTCTGTGAAGGATTCTGTTACCTGAACAGGATTGCATTTTACTTGTGACCTTCACTCGGAACATCTCCGTGCTGCACCTTCCAGCCGTGGCAGTGCTTCAGCAGACGTTCACATTGTTCTGACCCAGCTGCCTACCCCCTCACAAGACTGCAGTGCTGAATTAAGTCTGTGTTCCATTTGTGTGCAAAAACTTCAAAGGCACAAATAAATTCTACTGCTTATTTATGAAACACTTTGGAGCTGTGGCAGTGGACAGGAATTGATGCAAAACCAGAGGATTATTAGTTTGAACTGAAGTGCCAGTGCCAACTTTGTAGAAAAACTGAGATGAAGGCAAAGAATTGAGTGAGTGAACCTCACTCTAAAACATGCCACAGTGCTGTTGTTTCTGGCAATCTGAAGCAAGTCTCTTGAAGTTGTTTTCCTAGGATCCACATCTGTTCTCTAGTATTGGAAAGTCACACTAGGGAGGAGGGGTGAAGAAACAAACATCAGGCAAGGGGGCTTTTTTTAAAAGGCACCAATTCCCTTCTTTTTCCATGGCCTTCTATTTCAGACTTTGAAAGTATAACATGCTCCAGTAATTTGGAAGTATTACTGCCTGCCTCAAGCCCAGATTATTGCTTCAAAATGTGGAATTTCTGAATTTCCCCACAGCTTACACTCTTGCCTAAAACTGTTCTGTAATGCTCTCCGATGTTCTGGTTTCTTTGTCAAGGCAGATGTTTCTAAAGACAACCTGAACCACCTTATGCCAAAGAGAGATATATTAGCATTTCCAGGCCAAGACAATCAATTAATTGGTAATAACTACTAGAATTTATCAGCCTTGTCTATCTGGTTTCATTTCTCAGAAACAAAGCACCAGCATGTCTTTCCTGATGTCAATTCTGTTCATTTTTTCTATATATTTTGCTTAACATTAGATGGCATCATATTTGAATTTATTTAAATGTCATGCCTCATATTACTTTTCAGTAATATTAATTTTCAGTATATCTGCTTTTCCCCATATCAGGAGAGCATATGGAAATTAGGTGTTCTGCTTGCTGAGCTGCATTTTCAGGAGGAGAAAGTGGAGGTGGGAGTGCTTATTAAGAACACTAGGAGGATCCAGTGATGGTATGGCTTCTACCTTTCTATCTGCAGGGCTGTTGAACATGTGACCATAGACTCTAACATGTATTTGAAGTAAGAGTAAAACAAGATGGCAAAAGTCACCATTCCTTGCAGCCCAAAAGCAAATATGTTCTCACATAGGTCATCAGCAGCCACAGTCAGAGGCTTAGTGTAACATAAATGCTCGGGTGAAAAATCTTGTGAGGGCTTCGGAGAAAATATTATTTCTCTGCCTTAAGAAGAAAAACATCCTTCAGACAGAGCAGATACTGGGCCTGTCAAGCTTTGTTATTGTTATCTACTGCTGATGGTTTATTCACTTCCAGGATGGAAGTGTGAGTACCATATCCACAAAGATGGACCATTTTGTGACATTTCACAAACATTCTCAGCCCAAATGGTTTTCTTATATGAATAAACTCCAGACATCCATGTTGAGCATAAACCTAGTTGACCGAATTCAACTGTCCAGTCCTGACCTTCTCCTTCATGAGTTTTATTCTTCTAGTATTACTGTTTGAAGCCTTTCCATAATTTATAGCACGTTACTCCACACTTTCTTTATTTTTCAAAGCCAGGTCCTAAATAAAGACCAAAAAACACTTCAAACAACTTAATCCTTCCTAGAAAAGGCTGTTAGCATTCAAAGATGACATTACATCAAAAGCAAAGGTTAAACTCCAGAATGCATTCTTTGAATGAAGTAACAAAAGCTCTATTATAGCCTTTGATCACTTGAGCTCACCTGTAGGAAATGTTACACCTTTTTATTAAACTGTTGAATTGTCTTTGCTGTACAAGCTGGAGACATTCTTGACAGGCTTAAAGTCGTTAACACCTCTGAGGAATGCTCAGCAGAGCCTATAATACTCTCTCGTGTCTATGCATGTTAGTATAGCAACTTTGTACTTTCCTAACAGCCCAGGCACTCTTTCCTTTTCTTACTTTTTTACAAAGGTATTGAAATTAGTATATTGGCAAAAAATAATATCTTGGCAAAATTATCCATAACACAAATGTTCACAGCAAAATATTTGACGCCATCAAGAAATAAAGACACTATCACTAAATTAGAAAATTTATTGAATTATCATGAGAGGTTTTCTAAATGAGTCACCACTTAATTACTGACAAGAAAACCAAACAACTCTGCGTTTTTAAATGGTGTCTGGGCAGTATATTTAGCATCGTCCATTACCAACTGCAGTACACACACTCAATTCATTTTTCATTCAGATAACCTGCATTCACATTCTCACACAAACTGACGCACACATAGCTGCAATGCTTTTCCTCCCTCTCTCAAGTATTAATTACTTGTATATAAATGTATTTGCATGCAAATATGGACTACTAAAATAAAATTAAAGATCAACATTTTATCTTTAGTTTCTCTTCTTTTAAAGACTGCTGTACATTCATTTAGTTTTAGAAGCACTGCCAAATATAAACGTGTCTTCTCTTAGAAGTAAGTAAACAAATAAGCTTATAAGGATTTTCTGACAATCCAGACAGTTATTTAGGTCTAATATCTTTAACAATGAACAGCTGAAAGCTATTTCCCCTCAGCCTCTGTGGATCTTTTTTTTTCCCCTTTTATTTCTTTGGTTCTTTTGCATAGCTCATCTCTTTATGCTTAAAGATTATTTTTATAAAGACTAACAGTCCTACATGGATGCACTCTCAAACACACAGAGAACAAGGAGTTGATTCTCCTTTTCCTCCCAAGTTGTGCTCTATATACATTACTTCTTACATGTCACAAAGCTTTTGAATATTTCTAATAACACTTTACACGTCAGATTCTGAAACATCTTCCATTGAATAAGCACACACATACGTGAAAGGTGACTTCCAGACCATCCCTCTATGCACATACAAAAAAAATTCTTACATAGCAATGAATGCTATGAAACAGGTGAGGGCAAACAGCTACCAAATATAAATTATGACATATTTTAAAAGAGAGCATGTATCCTTTAAAAAAGGAAATGCACCTGCTGTCTGTGCCGTAGCTAACGCCTCACACACAGCCTCGTGCAATCAGCAAAAAATAAGTTTACATCCTTCTTTCCCACTAGATCTATGATTTTTTTAGAGAACTTCTGACTTACTCATGCTTCTATTCTTGGCCTATTTAGAGATAACTATTCAGTGGAGGCTTACAGTGAGCTTCTGGATCTTAATCCTGTTGTCTCGATTAGTCTCTCTAATGATTACACAGTTTGATTGCCTCAGAGGGAGGTGGAGAAGAATGGGGTAGAGTGAAGGGAGCAGTTTGTGTAGTCCCCATTAGCTCCTGATTACAGCAAAAACAAGATAGTGTCATGTTGTCTGAGTTCTGTGGGGAGGAAGGTAACGTGCCTCAGAATAATTCTGTACAATCAAGAGATTAGAAGGATTAAATGTAACCAAACCTTTCCTAAAACAGAAGTGATGAGCAATGTGTTTTTAAATGGTAAACACTGACTAATTTGTTGACTCATTTGTGAGTGTCTACTAACACAGTGAGAGCACTGGTGAGAATAAAGCAGCTGCCCATACCTGTTTCCATGCTGAATCACATGGGTTGTGATATAGGCTGTGTCTATATGACTTTATTCACTGGAGATTTCTGTCCTTCTCCCTTTTCTGACTCAACTGGGCAATAAAAACTCAGTATTTTTTAAAACTATTAATTTTTCTGTACCTTTGGGTGACCAGAAGAAATGAGTGAAAACCAGCTCACTTGGAAGAAATTTTCACCAGCAGTTTCTTTTTAGATATGAGTGATTTAGACTCTGTATTTTTCATAAAATTTGAAAATGGATTTAATAAAAATTCAATCAGAAAAACAACAACATAAATTTATTTGCTAATTCCCTTTGAAAAATTATACAAAAATAGGCCTTATGCACTTTTGATCATTTCTTAAATTAACAAATGATAATTTCCTTATTTCATTTTATGAAAATACCTCATTATTTGCAGCAATGTATGGATATTCTTCATCAAATGTCTTCAGTGTCTGGAGAAAAATTTAATCTTTTCTGCAATCACAGTGCTGTCAGATGCAGAAAGCAATATTCACTCTGCACAGTCCCAAAGTCCTCTTTAGTCCTCACAAAAAACCTACTGTATGATAATATCCACAGCAGTGAAAACACAGGAACATATCCACTTCTATTCCCTCTTAAAAGCTCATAGAAGGTGATGGCTTAAACTGACAACAGCAGCTCCTCCAAATCCAAAAAACGCATCCTATCCTTATCAAGCAAACATTGCCTGTGCTTATTCATTTTTAAAAGTCATTTATCCCCAATGTTAGCCTGCTCCTGCCTTCAAGGCACAACATTCAGAAGAGAGGAATAATTGCAGTGAAGTATGCAAGCTACATGTCCCAAAGTGATCTGGAAAGCAAGTGCAACTCTTTCCTATACATGCAGTAACACCAGAAGAGTGGAGGAGCTGTGGTCTGTCCCTTGCTTTCCTCACAATCTCAAAATAAAGATAAGTTTATAAAGTCAAATAAGACTTTATAAGGAGTTTATGTAATTGGTTTAAGATTATGTATCACCAAAAGAAATTAGTAAGGCAATTTCTGTAAGGAGAGAGACTATATTTTATGAGGTTGGGCAGTGTAACTGGAGAACAGAAATTTCTGAATTTCTTTTCATTTCTGAAGTCCTTTATCAGATGAAATGCAGGAGCTCTTGGTTTCCAAAAATGTTTTAGTGAATGTAACTCCACTTCCAACCAACTCAAGGATCTAAAAATGAAAGTAACAGCATAGGAAAACTGAAAGTTTACAGCTCATGTAGACACACATGGGCTAAAGCTGACAACAAATTCAGACACAGCCTGGAAAAAAATGTGAATTGCTCTTGGCTTCAGATCCCTGGCCTTCAGTCACCAGGGTGAGTTTCAGTTTATCATTTCCAGATCTGTTTAATTCATAAGCACTGTGCTTATCACAGAATCATAGAATAGCCTGGGTTGGAAGTGACCTATATATGTCACCTGGTTCCAAACCTTCTGCCATGGGCAGGGACACTTTTCACTAGACCAGGGTGCTCAAAGCCCCACCCAATCTGGCCTTGAACAGTCACACGGATGGAGCATCCATGTGTCCAAGCAACTTATCCCAGTGTTTCATCACCCTCACAGTGAAGAAATTCTTCATTATGCCAAACCTAAATCCATCTTTTTTCGGTTTAAAACCATTACCCCTTCTCCTTTTGCTACAGGCCCTGCTACAAAGCTTGTTTGCTTCTCTCTTCTGAGCCCCTTTAAGTAATGAAAGGCCACAATCAGGTCTTCCCTGAGCCTTCTCTTCCCGAGGTCGAAACATCACAACTCTCTCAGCCTTTCTTTATGAAGTAAGCACAGCTATCTACACAGACTTTCCTCCAGTGCCTGAACAGGACAGCTCTCTGCACCACTCTTTCCCCATTTGGAGATTTCATGTTTACTCAACTTGTAATAGAACATAACATGAGTAATGGTGGGGAAAGAGGTATACTGACAATCACAGAAAAACTCACAGGACTGAGTCTTCCAAATACAGGCATCCTTCTTGCTGGCAGCTCAGCATCATTTAGAGAAGTGCAGGCAACAGCTGAATTACAGATCTGAAAGAACAGGTTAAAATGGGTATTTTAACAAAAGAAAAACAGCGATTTTCAAATAGTCACCCCAAAATTGCACTTTTTTTCAGATCATTTGTTCAGTAACCCTAGTAATCATTAAAGGAGTTTAGGGATTCTTTTGACACATTATGCATCACAAGCAGAAGCTAGAAAGTCACCACACTAAAAAAAGAAGTTGGTTGCCCTAGGCATGTTTCAGCTTACTGTCAGCTCAGTCTGTTTTTGTGTTTCACTTGTAATAGCTCCCTTGCTGTACTTATGACTAATAACAATAAAATATTAACAAAATAGTTTTGCTTGGTGATGACTCTAGAGACAGGAATGAAAGATGTTGTTGTGTCCTCTGTTTTGTTTCTAGTCTGACAACTAATTTTGCTCCCATTGCTACTGTAACATTTTGATGCCAAAGGGATCAGTGACAGCAGTACTGCTGTAGTCACCACTGGTCTCAGAATAAACAGCCTGCTATGCTCTCCTCACCTTAGAGGAATTTTTTTTCTGTAGTGCCTCTTCCTTCTCAACTTTCTAATGCCCTCCAACTTCCTCCAGCTTTTCCCACTCCTCCCAGAAGTTGCCAAAAGGTATGGTGATGCTTTTCGTCCTTGGGCTGCCTTGCTGCCCACGTTGAGCTCCCTTTCATCTCTTCCAGCCCCTTCTGCACTTATTCAGCCTCCAGCTGCAGACCTTAGAGCTGCTCAAATTCCCAGAGTCTCCAGAGTGATGTTTTCTTCAAACGCCAACCCTCTCTCATCTGTTCTGCAACAATGGATGTGAAAGGTTTGCCAGTTCTCAGAAGGCTCTCCTGTAAAATCACCCCAAAATACCCAACAGATTAAATTCAAAATATAAAACAATTTTTTTTTAATTTCACTGTAATTACTGTTTGTTTATAAAAGTGTCTACAGGTTCCAGGTGAAATTGGCCACTACCCATAGGAATAAACAGCCCTCGATACAGTTTGTCATATAAACTTAAACAGACCAAAGAAAAGGGAAGCAGACACTGTAATTCTGATTTCCTCATGTCACTCCAAAGTACAGCAGAATTTGTGCAAAACCTGTGGCAACTGCATCAAAAATGTTCAGGCTGTACTCTACGAACTTGATACTTTGTATACTGAATCAAGTTTTTACAGTTTTCTGGGTCTTTTGTGAAATCTTCATGTGGTTCTAGGACTTACAGAATTATGGTCCACTTGTTTCAGCAGTAGTGCCTTATGAACAAGGGTGTGTTAAGGGTTTCTCAAACATCCCATTCAAACTAAACTGAAGAAAATTTAGTTTCTTCAAACCAATTAAGGTCTATGTTTTTAATCCCTTTGGTGATCTCACATGAATCAACAATTTTATGTGCAAATTACGATGGATTGTTAGAATAAGAACCAATAAAATTTTAGAGAAAAGGCAAAATTAAATTAAATTAAAAAAGTAAATTATAAAATAAAATAAAATAGTAAAATAAAATAAAGTAAAATAAAGTAAAATAAAGTAAAATAAAGTAAAATAGTTTGAAAAAGCCAGGCACTAACCAATAAATAATATCAAGGTTGACTTTTGTGTTGTCTGTGTCATTTGTAGCCTGTCATTCAAACCAAATAATGCCTTTAAAATATGTTTTGCAAACAGTGTGACAAGATTAGCAAATATTTGTGGTCTCATAGAGATTCCCCTTTGCCCTCATGTTGTGATTCTCACCTCTTTGTGGTATATCCACAGTTTCTCCTCTCAGACTCTTTTATTCTGGTGCCTTTTTAATGCTAACACCAGTTAACTCCAGATTGCAACATCCCTTGGCATTGTAGTGGTGATGTGATTCACATTACCACTGACACTTTATCTCCTGATAGTTGTATAATTAACTTACTGTGTAATCACCATTGTTTCCAGCAACTTGTTACATGAGTGCTGCCTCATTCCCACAAAGCAACACATCTAGGTTTTGACACCATCAAATCATGTGATGCTTGAAGACTTGTGAACTTCATGATGTCTGCAGGCTTGAAAGCTAGTTTGTCACAGCTCAGATGTGGAAGCTGAGTCCACTTGAGCTGTGCCATCATCCTTATATCGGTAAAGGCAATCTCTCTGTAACTTGAATAAAGAAAACAGAATATTTCTGTGATTAACTTACACATTCACAAAAATAAACACATTCTAGATACATGAAAACTTCTATCAGTTAGGAAAAATTCGACAAAAATAGATATGCATATGGCACAGTATGGTGCGGGTTTTATTTTTCTACGTGTCTCTTTTATATACTGCAGTCTCCATACTTTTCCACATTTTTGGTTCTTTGCTTCTGTTTTCAACCAGATTATTTCTTTCTCAGGGTTTCTCTTCCATTTCTNTGGATTATTTCTTTCTCAGGGTTTCTCTTCTATTTCTCTAAGCTCTTGCATTTCATTCACTCATTGAGAAGAATTTTTAAACAAGATTTTCAAGACATTTCAAGAAGAGACAAATGTGGTGTTCTCATCCCATAGTCTTGGACAAAAAAATAGGAAAAAAAGCGCGTCTCCAGTGATTCACTCTAAACATGGCACCTATTAAATTCTAATTGTTATCTTCATTTTTCTTATGCACAGGTGAATTGCTCATTTTTGTACCAGCTCTGTTCTGTTTTGGAAAATAGTAAAAGTGTGGTAAATGATATAAAATAAATTTTAGCTTCAAACCAATGTAATATATATTATAAGGTAAAATTGTGTTTTAAACTGAAGCTTCCAAAACTGTGGAAATTTTCAGGCTGTAGCTAATTTGCAACTGTAAGGGTGTTCAGACAATGATGGGTGTAGCCGGNGTCCACCCAACCCTGATACCCTGGGATCGGAGTTGTTTTCTTTTATTGTGGCATTTTCCGATATAGTGTTTTGCGAAATAAAATTTGGTTTATATTAAATTGGCCATGGATCATCTATAACAAAAGGAATCAGGAACCCCTTGCAGTTCAAACTTGCAGTTGAACTCCTTGCAGTTCCCCAAATCCTTGGATTGTATAAGCATTTAATAGCCTACCACCAGACCAAACATTGACATAAATGAGGATTATGTCTGCAGATCAGTAGCAGAAGCAGGGTTGAACAGAGTTTTTGGTCAACCTGGGAACTAATCAGTGAGATTTAATCCAGCAAATGACACACTCTATGCTTCAATGTCTTAGGCTGGAGGCGAGGGACACCTATTCTAAACTAGTCTTTTGAACTTCCCTGAGAATACTGAACATATTATACTGGATACAACCGTACAATTGTTATATACAAATAGTTAGAACTGAGTCTGGATTCAGATGAGACCTAAACCACTTTTTCTATTGAAGACTTCTCCAGTGAGACAGGCCAGAAGGGTGATGTTCACTATTGTTTAAATATCTGCCAAACTGCAACTTTAATAATAATGGCTTATTCAGGTCATGCCATTTCTTAACGGGTTTTTTTGTATCATCCTCTATGATATTTATGCTAATGGTCAAATGCTTTCAATGAACTTAATTTCCAGCTTCAGTGGAATAACTTCTACACATCTAATTTAAAAAGTAGAACACTTAATTTAAACAGAATATACATAAAAGGTTTTTTTCTCTTTTGCCTTATACTGCTATTGTTAAGCCTGAATCAGATATGAAATCTAAGCTTGTTACTGGGAAAAAAATCCATTCACATTCAAAGTTTAATGTTACTCAGCTCTCCATACAATCACTGCAATAACACTTTATCTGCCTATTATGAGTGTCCTTGACAGAATGTTCGCAGAGCTAATCATTTACAGAAAAAAATTAGAAATGAGGGCAAGAGGATATGTACATATTTTTATATATGTGTGTATACTATGCTCTTGGAGCTGATTTTTTTCTGCTCTGGACATTTGCAATTTCTTACTGAAGTCATAAGGCTTCATATAAGTCACTATAACCTAGGCAGGAAAATCAGGGCTTCAGGATTCAGTCAGATTTATAAATTCTTTCAATTACATAAATAGATTGGAAATTCTCATAATAGTAAATGTTGTTGTATGTAGATTCGTTACGTTATTGAAGAAAATGTTGCTATCAAATATAATCCTACTCAGTGGTTATTATGGTGAAATTATATATCCAAACAACAAAAACCTTCAGAAAAGTATGGTGTGATTCCATTCAACTATTTTCTGTTGCTGGCCGAATACACATTCCGGTGCAACTTTTTTTAACCTCCTAATGAAACCTAATACTGCAGATTGGAGTCTATCTCCTCAAAACTGCAGCTTACAGGATACCTCTGTGGTGCGTTAATCTTTTAACCCCTTGAGGCATACTGAACATCAATTACACTGCGCTGTTGCCCAGAGGTGAGATATGTGAGCTGGAGCTAAAGACAGGCTACAGCAGCGGCATCTTACACACAGATCATGAGCAATCCATCTTCTTCAGGGTGTGGGGGCAGAACAACTTTGGAAAGCCATCAAGGGGTAATGCTGTATTTGAGTGTATTTGCGGCTAAAACTAACTTGTCACACAAGGGAGAGCTCGCAAATCATCCTGACCCTCCTGACCCCGTGCAATCTGCAGCTCAGGAGCACAGGCTGTTAAAGAGTCTCACAAGGTCCACACAAGAGAAGCAAAAAAGGACTCTTATAACTACCCTGGATTTCTCAGAGCGTCCAGTTTAGGAGGAGGATGGAAAGTAAATACTGCCACCAAAACTGAGAGTTATCACTGGTATTGTTTAAAGACAAAACAAAATCCACTTTGATAAAAAAAGGGGGAAATCAGCTCAAAACCACAATATGAGCCCCCTGTTACTGAGATTTCCCAGCAGTTGCAAATACAAAAAAGTGAATTTTTCCTACATAATAAAGCTCCCATAGAAATTACAGTAACTGTATGCCTGCTCTATATTTCCTTTCAGTCACTAAGTTTCTCCTTAATGTGCTTGTCACATTAAGACAGTAAGAGTTTTTATTGCTTCAGGAAGTATAAATCTAAAATATACAGAGTGGTTATGAACCTCACCTTGCTCAAAGATAGATGGAACTGGTACCACCACTTGTCAGGGCAACCAGTACTTGCTGTTAGAGGACTAGATTCTAGTGTCACAAATACATGAATACCTTTTATGAGCTGCTACCTACAGTTTCATCAAGGCTTGCTTGGATGCTATGACACACTGCTTTCTATTCAACAACTCACCAAAGCAGCTGGTTCAAGGAACTTCTAAAACACTGATTAAAGGATGCATTGACTGACTAAGGATAACTGTATATTGAATAATCAATGTGTTAGAGGATGATAGATGCATTTTCCAAAGATTTTCAGTGAGTCATCCTGGGGCTGAAGAAAGGGAATGAGTAGCCAGGAACCAACAGTGGGGTCAGGCTCTAAAACTAAGAGTTTATTACCTGCTTTTGTACTGTTCCTTTACTTCTATTTGAGAGAATAGCCTGGAAGTAAAGAAAGTCTGTATTTGTCTGTGTTCAAAACTGTACATATCTTGATACTTATTGCACAGCTAATGAGCTATCAAAATCAGTGCACATTACTGGAAAATTTCTTTCTGTGGAAATAGTAGGTGTACCTATTCCTGTGGCAATTTTTTTTTAAGGCTGGTATTTATTGCCTGCCCAGTAACTCCTCTGAATTTCTTCTCTAAACTTCTTATTAACTCATGTTTCACCTGATATTGCTATTTACTGTGTTTCAAGAATATTTCCCATTTTAGAGATACCCTTTAATATAAGAAGTGATCTATACTGGCTAAATGTGTAAAGGCATAAATATTTCTCTAGAAATCAGATAGAGAAGCCACTACTGTAAAAGTCTATTAACTCCTGCTCTTTGTCTAACCATTGTCTGTGACATCCTTAAGTCAGTCAAGGCTGTCTGCTCCTGCTCACAGCCACCAACACTCTTCACAGATGCAGGTCTTCAGAAAGCAAAGCAATTTCCACAGGTCTGTGGACCTGCTCAAAGTTCCTCAGTAGCACACGCACAACTAAATTTGTCAGCTTTAAGATAAGGAACAAATAACTTACTTTTCTTCCATACATAGGGTGATAGCATTCATTTTTTTTATTGCAGCAGAGCAGGTGCCATCTTTTACTCATGCCCAGTTTCTGGTTAAAGATAGCTGCAGTTACCTCTATTTGCCCACCATTTCTACTCTTGCCTTCATGTGCAATACTATCAGTATTTTAAATACCTGAACAAAGGCATGAAATATTTAGGAATTTGCTTGAACTGTATAGCCAAAGAATTAAATGCAGTAAATAAACACTCACTTTAGGAAAGTCAAACATTACATAGATTATAGCTCTTCCTAGAATTAGTATGTTGCAGCTGCAGAAGCTTGCTGTGATGGTAAATAGCTTTATACAATCACAGCCTTTATTCAAGGAGAAAAAAGACTAGATTGAAGTTGAGTATTTTGCACACACAGAGATAGACTTGAACCTGGCAGCAGAAGTGCTGGGCTTGCTGAAGTTTGTGGAGTCACTGATTTTAGTAGGGCTAGGGTCTCATTCCTTCTTTTCTATTTTTAATCATTGGAGGGGTTGGCAGCATCTTTCATTAGTGGAGCAGTAAGGGAGAGTCTTAGCTCCGTTAGATCTTTAACTTCTAGATAGATAAAGCTAATCTAAAAAAGACTCCCTCTAGGGTTAATGGATACAGATAGACATCTCCAGAAGGTGTTTCATCCCACCTAGTTTTGATGTATACCAAGGAAAAACTGCCCTCAGGAGATGCATGTTTCTCTCTGCTGATTATAGAGAAAATATAAATGACTAGTGCATTTAGGTGTCTATTCAGATAGCTAACTTTACATTAAACAAATACCACTCTGAATAGAGATTTAGATGAAGGTTTTTTATAAATTCTTGTGATCTCACTTCCAAAATGAAAATAAAAATGAAGAATAAAGAAATTATGCACTAAAACTGCTGTACAGATGCATGCAAAGAAGTTAATGAGTCTCTCCCAACACCATCAAACTTTTCATAACATTCCAGATAATCCTGATTTCTTTGACTGGTCTGAGCAAAGTAGTTTTATGTTATATTATATATAAAGCCACACAACTAGAGCAATAGTCATTGCTTTCATACATGGACACTTACATACCACCTTCTGTGCGTGGCTCTCAGACTGTCTCACAAACACTAATGAATTTAACTTCCCTGTGAGCAAAATAGCTCTATTGTGTTTCTTATACAGCTGTTGAAACCACAGCAGCACACATGGGATAGATTCTACTGCTTGAGAACTACAAAGTTTCATTTAATGCTCAACTTATGAAACAAAGACTTTTGAAAGTTGCTTTCTGGAGGAAATTATTCTTGGCAGCAGGGCCAAAATTACAACCGTCCTTCATTTTTGTGCAACCTGTGATTGGCAATTTTCATAAAAGAGAAGATTAAAATTAGACACGCTGAGATACTCTAAAATCTTGTGAAATAAATAAATATATTTCTATGGCATTTTGAAGGAAATTTTGCAGATTAATATATGACATAGTCTTATCCATCATAATATACTATATACAGTACCTTGAATGTATATCACAGAATAAGTTGGGAAAAAGTTTTCACTACTATTCTTGAAATTATTGCCCTTTAAGCATAGTGTTTATTTTGAATTAGAATAAAATTAAAATTATTTTGAATAATTATTAAAAATATTAAAATATTTAAAATTATTATTGGAATCTTTAAAAAATATTATACCTGTACTTATGGAAAAAATTCATTCAATTTCAAAAAATACCTTAAAGCTGTATGATATTAGGTAACATGTATTCTCTATATTATACAATCTGCATGTTTAAAAATATATATGCAGATACAGAGAGGTACAGAGGAAAAAAGCCAGTAACATTGGAGACTGTGTTAAAATTTCCTGAAGATTGTGGTTTATTATTTTGATCATTGAAAAATGTTTTTAATACATTTTGCAAGTATATAACTCACTGTGGGAAGAACATTTCCATATGCTATGAACTTGTTCATAAACTTGTTCCTTGACGTATCACTAGTGCTTTGTATTTTGAAAAAGAAAATTAATCACAATAATATTGACTAGACTGGAATGCTTTATTTATTGAATGAAAACATCAGATCATTCTGTCACTTCCTAGTGCAATACTCTAGCATTTTTGATCATGAAAAGGATCATTCCCTAATTTATGAAAGTAGATGACTAGGACTTCTCATATGTATTCTTTATATCTAGGTAAATGCGCATCTATATGTACATCTATGTACCTGTATGAACACAGAAATTGCAAGGACCTTGCAGTATATTTTATACTTTTAATTCTTAGTAAAGAGTACACAAGAGTTCATTATTTACTCTATCAGAACATTCCCATCATTAGAAACAAATTAGCTGTCCTCTCTCCTTCAAAAAGTATTACAGGATTTGCTCCAAAAGGTCCCCTGTAGTCCAGAGAGAAATCTGTGGGCTCCAAAGATCACTGGACACTGTTTGGAGCCATCAACCTCAGTAGTAAATTCACTAATCCACCAGCTTCTGCCAAAGTAAAAGTGTTGAGCCTGTTTGTAGATGGTGTATCCAGTTCCCATTTGCAAGAAGAAATTTGAACTAAGAATTTATTTCTGGATAATGTTGCTCACCATCTCTGCTGCCTCACCTCACTCTGCCCAGAATCTCTCACTCAGATTTTAAGATGGGGTTTCTCCCCTGTGAGAAGCAGACAGTTCGAAGAGGGCTGCTCTTTCTCTGTATGTGACAGTACTTGCCTTCCGGTTTATGGGAGAAGAAAAGGTGAAGACACTGGCTGAAAACTCACAACAAAGAACCTCGGGTGTCTGAAGCATGCAAGGAATAACAATACAGGACATCTCTCCCTCTCAAGTTAGCAGTCTGTTGCAGCCACAGGGCTTTTCTCAGCAGATGAGCTTACCTGCCTAAGCACCGCTTTTGGATCTTGGTGCCAGAAATACACAGAAAAGTATCTACTAATTATCTGATAAATGTGTTTGTTCATGTCTGAAGTGCAGCTTATCTAATTGCCAGTGCCCTTCTTATCTTCCTCTAAGGGGTGGGTTTAGCTGAGAAATCTCCCAAAGAGCTTGCTTTTCATGTGAGTAATTATGTGCTTTGCTTGCTTGGAAGGGATATTAGCTCATCTGCCAATGGCAGCAAAGGAAAAAAATAATCTCAAGGAGATTCAGATCTAAAATAATACAGAAGCAAAGAATTTTGGATTTGTGGTTTTAGACTTCATTAAAATTAACATAAAGTTATCAGTGAGGCTTGCTAGAAAGTACTAGAAGATCTGTGTTACTGGAAATGCTGTCTTTAGGGCATAAACTTGTAAGGCCAGGTCACTAATCAGTTTCATACTTGGAAGCCAGGAGATTGGAAAGTTAATAAAAACAATCAAACGAACAAGAAAAAAATAGGGGTTATTAAGAGTGTAAACTCTTGCAAGCTCTTGCAAACTTTGCAAATCTCTTTGCAACCACTTATACATCTGAAACTCCCATGACTTTCTGGGTGCTAGCAACTTCAAGGCCCAGATGTCCCTTTCTTTATGTTTTGCAAATCTTCAGGAGCTACTATCAACCTGTAAAAAACAGAAAATGGTTTAGCTTCTTGCTATGTCTACTGGTCTTAGAACAAGAAGAGAAGAACTCAATTTATTTCATAGGATATATAAGCATTAACTTGCCTGGAATATGGCTCAGCTTATTTAATACAGTAGAAAGCATTAATCTGGATAACAAAGATAACTTTTAATATATATTACATACAATTTAAATAATGTCTGCATTTCTCATTAGAACAACCATGGGCCTGAAGGAGAATATTAATACAGTTAGACAGTTATATAAGTTCACTTGAACATTACCTTCTATCTTGAATATTATTCTGATGCAGGCAGATACTACCCCTTTTGCAAGTACATATAATACAGTGTCATCTCAGGAAAACACATTTCAATTCAGCATAATTTCACCGAAGAAAAAGATAGCAAGATTTGTAACATTCACACAAGACAAGCAATTATAGGAGATCAATGCATCTTTATTTTATTTATCAAGTCACCGTAAGTTTCTCACACATCCAGAGAGAAAAATGGATGAAATATAAGTGAAACAAAAGTATGGCAGTGTCCAACACATCTTAGTAACAAAGAAGCAAATTTCTGTTCCTCAGCAGACTAAACTTGTGTAAACTATCAGATACCCTAATCTGACTATAAATTTACCCTTCTTACACCTTATCATCCTCCCTATGTTTTTTTTTCTTCTGAATACATTTTGACTGACATGGTTGTCTGCAAACCCCACCAAAGTGGGAAAATCAATTAAATAATTATTCATTGTTACAAGTATTGCAAAGAGATGCTACTCCTATAGGAATATATTTTCAGCAAGACAGTGCAATATGATGTAGCACTCTTGTTTAGAAGAATAATCATGGAAGCACAGTATTCCTGGCTGAGTGGAAATATCTACATCTATGTTATTTTGACACTTTATCTGTGCCACAGCAGATGTCTCACAGCAGTGTTCCATGCAAGCGCTGTCTTGTAAGAGAGGAGCCCAATACTGAAACACAGAGAGGTTCCATCTCACAGGGATCAGACCTTCAGAGTCTTCAAGCTTTTAAAGGAAAAAAAAAAAGGGGAGACTAGGATACCCTAAGTAAAATACACTACTGGACTATTATTGCTAATAACCTTTGTCCCAGTTGCACACTCCTTTCCAAAACAAGATAGGAAGAAACCCAGATGATTTCTGCTGAAGCACCATGGAGAAGAGTAAAAGCAATGCTGCAACCATTTCTTTGATGCTTCCACAAATAACTACAAAGAAATACGGGGATTCAATGGCAATATGGCAGAGAGACGTTCAAAGTTCCCTGATACTGTTATGAAACAAGCAAATTCCTGCAAAGTACTTTTTGCTTTAGCATGAATCTGAATAAAAAAATCCTCTGAATAAAAAAAACCACAAACTGCCAAGTAGCCTGAAGGAAAATTGTATAAAAGAACCCTTCCCTCTTCTCTTCTAACCTGCTCTACTTCCTGTCTCCTTTCTCACTCTACTGCTTTCCCTTCAGCTAATCATCCCCAAAAATCAAAATGAAAGAAAAAAAGGCTTTTTCATATCGAGGAGATGGAATGACCCCCAAATACTACCATCAAGTAGATGCCCTATCCTTCTTGCCATTATTTGTCTTATCTTCTGTGCCAAGGACACGCCTTCTTTGGGTAGGGAATTACATTCATTCCACAGTGTCTAGAAGAGCCTCAGGTTTTCCTGGTTACTCTTACTATATCAAACAACAAGTAACAACCAGAAAGTACACCAAACTGTGTGATAAATAAAATTGTGAAGCAACACACTTCTTTCGTCTGAAAGGTTTGTCTTCACCCAGTACAGTTTGGGAGGAACAATGAAGAGAAGGTGAAATATCTGGTATGATTCCCTCTCACTCCTAAGTGCAGTTATTTACTGTATAGTAAAAACCAACTGCACCTGGTCAAGAACTTTTACCCTCCATCAAGGTCATCTAAATAAGAACAATTTTTATTAAGAAAAAAATGGGATTCAAGAAACAGATAAATCCAGATAAACTAATAAATAAACAGATAAACTAATTAATTTTACCCCAAATCCTGTAATAATTAACATCGTGATTTCCTCCCAAAATTTCAGCACTTTAAATGAAAGAATTACCCAAAAGGTAAGCTTTCTTATACATATAAAATATCTGCAGATTCTTATTGTTATTTTGTGAGTTGTGAAGCAGTACAGAATTTGAGTCAATGATGCCTGAGCCTTGGGTCAACAGGGCTGACATTTTTGACTTATTTACCAAGACCTGTCTTGATTTACATTAGAAGATTTTTTTCATGTATAAATTCAATATACCACTTATTTTGACTTTGTTGATTATCTGTTTCAGACATGCATTAACCATTTAACAGCTGAAGTAAACACTTATTGTCAGGACATTTTGGGTGTGATTCTTTTGTTGGTTTAGATTTATGAGTCCATATTTAGTGAATGAGAACCTAAGCTTCTGTCAGTGGAGACAGATGTCTCAAATCAGTTGTCTAAACACAGGCATCTAGAGCTGTTTGGGATATCTGGGATGTTTGTAAGGCAGATATGACACAGGTCCTGTGGGAAAGTTAAATCTTTCTGGGATGACAGCAAAAAAGCAGGTTGAGATGCTTTAGCTTGTCTGCAATGACAAGGGAGGCCTTTCTAGGCAAATGAAGGAAACCTCAAATCAGTGCACTGGAGAAGAATCCTTCAGTACTTTTGGTCAACTGACTATATTCCATTGATTGGATCAAGGACTTTCTTGTCCTCCATTGGTGATGGAGAGCCTTCCAAATCAGAGAGAATTTACAGCAAGTTTACATCACTGGTCCACTACAAAAAACTTAAATTTTGTGACAGAGACCCAGTGGGCAAAAATGCAAGATTCCAATAGGGCTTTTCCATAACAATTTTCTCTCTTTCAGAAATTGCTGAAATTTTGAAAGCAAAGCAAAATGTCACATGGTATTCAATTATGAGATTATTAGAAGATTTGTAGCAATGATATGGAGCCAGAAAAAGGGTGAAATTTTTCCTGCTTCTTTCTGAGAAGCTGGAACATAAATTGATGTGTGTATTGAGACTGAGGCCCAGTCACATCACATGAAGCTTACATGATATTCTGACTGACTCTTATCATTCAGATTTTCACAACTCGCCATCATGAATGAAAAAAGAATGATACTTTGGCTGACCAACAACAGCCACCTAAGTTGCAGGTATTTAAAAAATAATAATTTCAAAATCCTTGTGCAGATAAGAATCCAAACTTGATTGAATTCTATAACCATTTGGGTGTCTGAATACTTTAAACTCCTTTAAAAATCCATGCAAAAGAGTGTATTTCCCCTGCAGTTGCACTTAATACTGAAGAGACATGTAAGTATATATTGCACAATCCAGCACCAACACCAGAACCAACCTAGACACAGCATCCTTTGCAATTGATTTCCTGAGTTTCTCAGGCAGGATTTGAGCCTGCAATGCTCAAGGCAACTGAAGGTATGTTACCTAGACTAATTTACTGAGCTGAGTTAGTCTAACATATGTATAGTACACTCTTAAATTTCTGGAAGAAGTTTCAACTCATAAACCTTAATGTTTTAAAATCAGTAAGTACCAGAGATGCAAATACAGTCAGTTAAATTATTTCACCATAACAATAAAAAAAAAAAGATAACTGAGAGTATCCATGCTTTAAAGCAGTTTGAAGCCAGGGGCTTTTTCTTGTGATGGTAATTTACAATGTCATATGAATATGTCAGCTTCTCTAGATTAAAGTTTACATCTGTGAGTTTAAATTTAAGAATTTTCTGATTTGACATAGATTTAGACTCGACAACACCTAGCACACTTTTTTATATATCCTCAAAAATATGTTATAAGCTGTTTTGAATATTAAAATACCTAAGTTTCTAATGACTGAATTAAATAAAATCCTTGTTATCCAAATAAAGGAAATCAGAATTAGGTTCTCAGTGAGCACTTAATGGATGACACTAACCCATAGCACTAATGAATGGCACTAATAGGGGTAGTTGTAAACAAATACTTCTTGAGAAAAGAGTTTTCAAGTCAGTTAAATGAGCATTCAGTTAAATTATAGTTTCAAATTTCTGAGTTACATACATGTACTCTTATTCAGCCCATAGAAGATAGTTTCCATTAGACGTTCTAGTTTGACTGGCGAAGTAAAGAGCTCAGAAAAGCAGCCATGGTCCATTCAGATATATGTTTGCCTGTAAAAGTAATTTTGACTCTCTTTATTATTTCTTGTTACATCCTGTCTTGAAATCATTGCTATAGCCACTGTAAATATGAGGGTCTAACAACTTTATTATAAATTCTGTTCTGATTAATAATCATCAAGCCTACATTTCATTGAAATAATCTGCTTTTGTGAGAAATACACTAAAGGCCAAGAAATCATTAGCTGCAGTTATTTTTACAATAATGCAATTACTTTGTTATTTTCAATGCAAGGAAGAAAATTAGGCTACCACTTTGTAATTTTCATATCTATTTTTATAGCAGAATTTGAAGCTGGATCCCAATCTATTGTGATATATATGGACTGATTTTCAAATACTTTGATAAACTTAGCAAGAATATGTACGTACTGCAATACAAGTGCAGCTCCTTTGAAAGTTTGGACCTTAAAGTTTAATTCTGTACACAACACTGAACTGTACATGCAATACTTTCATGATCTTTTTCTTTTCTGCTGCCTTCAAAGTGTATCTTCCTTACCACTGCAAAAGACACTTCCATATTCACACACAAACACAGACACACATAGTTACCCCTTCTCCTTTCTCTATACTTCCTCTTTCCTTGAACTCTTCTTCCCATCTCTATAACTAATGTTCCCTTCTAAGGAAAAGTTCAAAGACTGAGAGGTTTAGTTCTATTTGGATAAGCATGAAATCTTGTTGCTTATCCCAATTACACAAAACCTCTAAGTCTTTTGAACTTTTTCTTTAGAAGGGAGCACACAAAATTTTATGCTTATTCAGGACACCTGGATCTTCAAACCTGAGCTGGAATTTTATGAGGACGGTCTCTCTCTTATGGTTTAGTACACGTACTAAAGTTAATAAAGAAATAAGAGAAAAAAAAACTTTGCCAATCATCTTCCTGTCTCATCTCTTTCTGTAAGATGAAACAGATTAAATTACTTATCCATCACAAGAAAGCTGTCAGGGTTTTGAATTCACAACCTATTGCATATGCATTACTTTTCAGAATGAACATGATATGTTGTTACCTCATAATGTATTTTAGCACCAGAAGTTCCAGACTGAACAGTGCAGAAAAAACAGAAAACAGTGTAAGGACACTATTTTTTTTAATCTTATGATAACAGTAGGAAAACTGTATCTAATTTTGTCAGCATGTAGGTTTGCATGGATTTCATATATTCCATTTTTATGATTTAAGTTCTGGCATCACAAAATGACACTCAAATTTCCCTTTATCACTTTGCAAGTTGAATAAAATCCTTGAGATTTTGATTTTGCCTTTTAGTCTTGAAGCTGTTCTCCTGCTTCTCAACATGTGCTCATCTATAGACTAGCTGAGCACTTCAGCTTAAGCTTTCTTTTCTGTAGTTATCACTGTTGGCAAAAGTATGATTTTGAGGATGATGTTAGAGAATATTATTGCATTGCAAGTTCAAATGGTTGGAGTACTGCCCCACAAGAAGGGAGTGATAGAGACAGCAAGCAGTCTGCCCTTCTGGTGGTTCCTGTATCAGGCTTCTTAGCTGAGTTTCTTCCTGTGTCCCTGCCTATGACAGTACCGTCACAAACATTTTTGTTTCATGCCAGTGGTTCTTCCAGAATGCAGTAGACCCATAGTAAAATAATGAAAGTGGCATTATTTAACATTAAATGTCATAACACTTGACAGGTTCATGTAAATGAGGACCTTACTAGGAAAAAAAAAACGTGAATTGAGAACTAAAATAACAACTGATCCAGGCTGGAATCCAGGAACACAGTGCCTGTGACACACATAGACACAAATTAGCTTCTCTTAGTCTCTCTGCCTTTTCAGTCAGGAAAGTGTAATTCTCCTATTTTGGTATAAATTGCATAGTTCTCAGAAAAACCTGCTCTATTTTTTACCCTTTCTTCAGCTGTTAGGAAGACAGAAGGAAGAGACAGAGAGGAAGGAAGGGGAGGAAGGAAGGGGAGGGAGGGAGGGAGAATGATGAGGGCTGGGCTGAGTGGCAGCACAGAAAAGGGCCAGCAGTTTGGGTCCCCACCTTCCCTCCCTCTCTGTCAGAAACACAGCAGAGGTGCTTTCAGACCTAAATGGAGACAGTGTGTTCCTCCCTATTGTCACAGCAAACCTAGCAGGTCCTCCTGATATGGCTTCCAGCTTTCTCATCTTCTTGCCTTGTCAGAAGGTTGCCATCGTTTAGAAAAGTACACAGCATTTTGAAGGGATTAGGGTATAAAATACAATTCAGTCCTTTACAAAAGAGAGACGGGGAAGGGGGAGGGGAAAAGCAAATTGTCAGGTGCTACAGAGTGACTGGACGAGGACAATGTGCACAAGTAAAAATAGCAAATTGATTGAACCTCTCTTCCTGTGAAGCAGGGGCAGAAAAAAATGATACATGACAAATACTGCCAGAACAAAGCAGGAGGAGAAAAATGTCATTTATGAAAATGTGTGAAGGCAGAGGATTAGGTGACATCAGCAAGGGGAAGGTCACCCCTCAAAAAAGCACTGGTTCTACAATTTAATACTGACATGGAAAGCTTTGTCTTTACTATTAACTGCATTTTAGATACATAAGTTTACAGTAATGGCAACAAAGGCTGTTTATCATTGTACTACCAAAGCCTGACATGGTAGGGTTTTCCCCTTTTTAGCTTTTCTCTTAAACTTCATGCCAGCAAATCCCCTCAAATAATCAGGCTACCCACATCTTTCCCCCCCACAAATATGTCCTTGTATGTGGGATTTGCAGCTTTTCTTCTATTCTATTCCAAGACAGGTTTCACCTTTAATGTTCATTATTTTTATGTTTGTTTTGTTGTTTTTACTGTTTTAAGCCTTTTTGTTGTTGTTGCTTGATGCATCTAATTCACAAAACAAAGGAAAAAACTATTTTTCTTAAGACTTTCTCATTTTTGCTCCTCCTTGATGACAGCAAACACCATTATAATTCCTAAAAAACAAGACTGTAAAGCCCTGGCACTACTGAAACCATGAAATTTGTTAATTGCTGAGGGGAACTTTACTTAATGTGACAATGGCTGCCCTCAATCAAGAGTTTCAAAAGATTTTTTGTTCCTAAATGGCTGTTATGGAAAGGATATTACCTGACTCAGAAATTACAACAGGATGTTGGCAAGCTCTAAGTTCTCTGGGCAGGACTTCAGCAGTCCAGCTAGATTCTTTTCTACACTATCAGCATCTACTTGGCCACAGCCCAATCCCATTTATCCTGGAACAGCCATGACCAGTCTGGACAAAAGGGGAGAAAGTAGTGAGCCAACAACTTCAAGTTCATGTGGCTCCCTAAATTGCTGTAGTCTGTCCTGAACATGATTTGAATCGATTATGTGAAACATGTGGACAGAAAACTCACAGTACTGAGCAAGTGTACAACACCCCACAGATCTAAGAATTAAAGGGGAAAGTCCTAGTATAGGCATCCAAAGTATATTCATGGCTATTTAAATATTGGAGTTGAAATAACTACTAAGTTTAAAAGATGCTAAGAGATGGCTGTTTAAATTTAAAAAACCCAAAACTGTAACTGTTATCATATAAATAGTTTACAATAAAAAAACCCTGTGATATTATGACCTAAAAAAGTCAGTGGGAGAACATGAATGCAATCCATCATACATGGATATCTAATGAAAGCATATCTCATAATACTCATTGGAAAGTTACAAGTATTTAATCACTTTTACCCATTTTATGTAAATCATGAGAGAAGACAGAGAAAGTTCCTACCCATTATAATGGAAGTACAGAATTTTAATACACAACCAAACTTAATTAAAGACTAAGAAGTGATGCAAACAGATCTATAATTTTGGCCTTCCCTGATCTCTAAGTTAGTCAGTACACTTCTTTATCATCTCTAGAATGTGTATTTTCATCAAGTTTTAATAAGGCTAGCTGGCTCTCAAAGGAGAAATTTTAATAAAAAAGATTATTCAAATAATAATAATTGTGCACAATCTGGATTAGTATTTTTTTTTTTATCCAGGTTAACTATGCTCCACACTTGGTTTTTGCACTTTTGGAATAAGAGATTTACACACCAACTGAGTTTGCTTGGTTCAGTTGCTCTTATTTTCTGACACGTTTCCATTCTTGTCCGTGATTCAAAGGCAAATAATATACAAGCAGGCACTACAGTGATAGACCATTCCGTAGCTGTAGAAATCTTTAGACAAAAATTTTTGTCATAAGCTTCTTACATTGAAACTCTGAGCTATTAGATAAATTAAACCTTGCACTTTGGATAATTTTATATCACATTTTTCATCATTACTCATGTGCTATCTATTACCTCTCCCTACCAAAACCATTGCATTGTACTTTAAACAAAATCAGCTTCCTCAAGCTGAAAATGATAGCCAGTCAGTGCATAGCACACTTCATGATAAGTCAAGAAAACTTTGTCAAAGGCACCCAGGCTCCACATTTTTTACAAAATCAGGTTTATAATGAGGTTGTAATCTTCAAGCAAAGCTGTGCAGGATCTCAGTCTATGAGGCTTTATCCTAAAACTCGTACTGAGAATTTCAAAACAAATTTGAAAAGTCTGCAGAATTAAAGGTCTGTAAACTGACATGCAATGGATATGCTTAGCATACATCAAATGTATGTCAGCAATAAGGACTGCCACTCAAGAAAGAAATTTTGCTGGACGTTGCAGGTTGTCATCTTTAAGGCTGCAGTTCTGATGCAGACAGCTCATCTATTATGCTCCCCAAGTCTTCAGTTTGTGGATATCTTAGTGCAGAACTATCCAATTAATTGCTTGAAGCTGTAGTAATGTTATGCATGACAAGCAGGAAAATTGCTCTGATTAGGCAAAAGTGCAGAGTCAGACCTCAAAACCACGCAGTTGTATTTCCTTGTGAATATACAAGACAGAAAAACTACGACAGCTCTTCTTTTTGAGTGGATGTGAAATAAGTACTTGATGCTTTCATTAAAAATCAAATAAATAGCATTTTTATATCATTGCCGTCACAGAGGGCCACCAGACCCCTTTTACTGGAGGAGAAACATCTGTCTTTGAATGGCATGCTTGGAACAACACTTCCTCTTTCCATTGGAACATCAACAGAAATTGTCTCTACTGGAAGTACATGGAGAGAAGCAAGCGTTCCTCAGCTAGAATCACTGCAAACATATTGCCATTTCTTTCTCTCCTACTCCTGAGAATATTTTATCTTTTCCTAGGAATCCCTCCAAATACATTTGTAGCAGAGACACAGCACCCTGACCACTTCAGGAGAGCACAAATTTCAGTCTATCTGGAAAAAGAGCATTAAAACTGACACAAGTGAATAATTAAGTATGATAGAAAGAGAAATGAAGCTAAATCAGCAGTGTTCTACCTTAAGACAAGAAACCAGAGGAAGATCAGACATTCCATAGGCCAAAAATACCACAGACAAATCAGATATCTTGTGTTCTAGTTTCACAAGTAAAAAGTTCTAACAGCAAGGAAGAGGTCAACCTGGAACTGAAAAAAAGTTAAAATAAGAAATTAGTAAACAGAATAGAAGAGAAATATCATTACTAACTGAATCTCAGAAAGTGTTAGGAGAAAATAACAAGCAAGCAATTAAATGCAGTTCCCTACATTTTGGAAATCCTTTGAGGTAAAGGACATTGACCTCAGGCCATGAAATGAGCAGGGAAATTGCCTAAATAAGCTGAAAAGTCTTAGTTAAAGCAGTAACATTCAAGATCATTGTAATAATTTTTCCCAGTCTGAGTAAACAAATCGTTTATTTATATTATAATAAATTATATTTTATAGTTTCATAGGAATACACCACAGTTTGAAAGGTGTGTCAATATGCATGTACATTAAAAATGTACGGTTGCATTCTTATCTTTCTGGAACATGGACCTGTATGATAAACAATATATATATGTAAAACACTATACACAGTATATAATAAAGGAATATGAAGAACATGAGAAGTAACATGACTTAACCTTGAAGTTATATATGCCCTGAGCAGGACGTTACACTAGAAAACTTCCAAAGTTCCCTTCCAACCTTAACTGTTCCTTGTTTTTGAGGTGGGGTGGGGTTTTTTTAATAAACTACAAGCAAATATCTTGTCTTGTGAAGCACCTTGTGGTTCCCCAGTAGAAATCAGTTTTGAGAACCAGTAGCTCAGGGAAGTTGATGCAACAGGGTCCCACATGATTCTGCAGTTGTGGGGCTGATGGCAGCAATGATTTTCCCAACACCCAGAGACCAAAGCTTGAATCCCTACAGCCTGCTCTCTTCTGCCCTGCCACAGATTTCTTAGATATAATGTTTGACATAATTATTAACTTTTGCAATCGCTGTAGAACAAAATAGTCTAAAAGGATAGGAGAAAAAATTAAGTTGCAGACATGAGGTTAAGGTCTTGAGAAATATAATACAAATGAGACATACCGAAAGTTCATATGCAGAGTATTATTGGGGTTACAAAACAGTTTACAGACATGTGCAACAAGAAAGTGTGTTTTTCTGGAAAATCTTGAAAAAAAGCAGGAGAAATCTGGAGTATAGACAGAAATTATAATAGCTATAGTACTTATAGATTATTACAAAAATTAAAGATAATAAATGAAAAGAACTGGACACAGATCTCCAAAAGTTATTTGAGTTTCAAATAATTTTTCAGTTATGAGTTTATTATAAAGTGCTGAAAATTATGGAGACTATACACCAGGGTTTTCAAAGAAGTGCTAATGAGCTAAATTATACATTGATGCACATCTGTGCCATAAATAGCCACACAACTCTATTCATGCTGAGATAAACTAAGTGAAGTGCTGGGTTTGCATTAAATATTTGGTCTGTAACTGTATCTGAACCCTGTATTGATCAGTTTCCCCTTTCCCTGTGATAAGCAACGCCCCAGGTGGACACAGAAGAGCTGTCAGAAGTGGCATGCAGAGAGCAGGCACTTTTCTTGCTAGAGGCCTCTGTTAGGACCAAAAGCAGCTCAGAAACACTGAAGAGAGCCGACAGCGGGTAATCCTGACCCTCTGCTGAAGTCGCATTAACTACTTTTGGGTTTGCAAGACAGAGGATGAGATAGCACCAAGACAGGTAGCCTGGGGACAGGCTTCAGGTTATTAAGACAGCTACGGGGTTCGCCAGGAGGAATACAAACTTCGGTGAATTTTCCTGAGGGGGAGGGGGAAATGGCAGTTCAGACCAACCGCGTAGCGTGCCCGGTAGCAACAGTTATACGATGGCAGCCTTCAGCTAGCCAGAGGCGTCCATGAAAACTGCACAGAATCAGTTCTGAAATCCAACAGTAATGTCCATTTGTTGTAGAAATTAATTCCCCAAAGAAGAGAGCAAAGGAAAAAAATCAAACATAGCAAATTTTTCTGACATTACAAAATGAAGTGCAAGTCTATAACCTTCCCAATATGCTATCTCTGTTAAAGTAAGAACTTCATTTCTGATGACAGCCAAATCCCCAAATATTACTACCATGACGCATTATTAGATATTGAACCACTGAAGAAATACTGTAGCAGAATAAATAGCAATGCTGTTCTATTTTTTTGAACTAGATTTTTGAAACAAAATGTGAGCCTTTCTGTAAGCTACACAGGTGTGACAGAGATGAAGTATGACTGAATAATGGAATAAAATGTTTCTCTATCAAATACATTAAACTAGTTAATGCAGATGAATAGGTACAACTCGTTTGTTTCCCAGTAGCATTGGCTTGCAAATTATTTGCAGGAGGATGTTAAATTCTCTCTTTGGTATAGATCCAGCAAAACCACTGCCAGATCAGACCTCCTGGGAAATGTGAGACTTGGCATGAAATTTGGCACGAGACTTTACAAATGTCAGTTTTCCTGTAAAAACATCAGGTCTGTTGTCATGAAAACATCACTTATGAGTTATTTCTCTTCTTAATATGAGTAGCCAATACAAACAGGGCGGGGATGAGATGTCAGTCATGTGCAGCTATGCACTCCGAATTGGATTTTTGTAGCAGAATTGCCCAGTATAGAAATATGAATTTTTTATTTTGAAATGTATGTCCACATCTTGGATCAGTACATGCTGTATTTAAAAGTATCTCTGCTCTATAGTTCCAAATGCCTGTCATTATGAAATAACTGACAATTAGCAAACAGCAGGAGCTAGGTATTCATGTGTAATCCAGATTTGCTGGGGTACCAAGCCATTTATTTTCTTTACAGAAATTTGTGTCAAAGTTATGGGTTTTTATTAATTAATGTTTCCCAAGAATATCAATCACTAGAGAAAAGTAAAAATTTTATCAAGATAATCATGGTTATAAATTCAGTAGTCTGTGAAGTTATTTTACCAGCCTGGCATGCAATGAGTTACATTATAGTTTTACTGAATCATTACAGCTAACCTCCTGGCATTACCAAAACTTTAAATGATTAATTAGTAACCCATTTTAATATAGTGTCTAATCTGTGGAAAAGCAGGGTCTACCTGCTGCAGGAAAATGCAAGCCACCTTAGGAAGATGGCGATTAAGTTTGAGAAGCCAGAACAAACTTATGGGCTGAATGGACTTCTTACTCCACACTGCACTTCAATAGATCTTGGTCATTTCTGTATCTATCAACCTGCCAAGACATAAACATTCAGCCCTCTGAGTCACACATTATATTAGCACTGGCATCTCCTCTTGACATTGACAGCAATTACACCTGCACCTTAAGAAAAAACACTAAAGATCACAAAATTGGAATTTCCTCAAAACATCATATTTTCTAATTTTCTCCTTTTTGAAACAAACTTTATTTGACTGTATATTTTTATGTCCAGCCTTTGTGTAGAACAGTAATCCAGGAAGAAGGACACAGAACAAACCTCAGAAGTAAAAACTTCAGTATGGGACCAGTGTCAAAGTAGGTCAATTTTTAAGACTAACAGCCTTGACAGGGTCCCTTTAATATGTTGATCTGTTTCTGTAAAGCACATTAAGAAAAGTTTAGCGTGAAAGAGGCTACAAATGTGTTTGATATGATACGGCAATAAGTGTACATTTTGAGCATACTAAAGCTGCCAAAAGTACATTTTAAACTGCTTTTCTTTACTAGCTAAGGGTCCAGTTCATTGAAAAATAAAATCCAGACTTCTGTACACAGGAAGTTGCAGAAAATCTGGTTTTCTCTAACATCTATAACCCACTGTATATATTTTCAAGGTGGAATCTACATCTTTCTTTGAGAGATTATGGAATTTTTTTGTCCCTTTCAATCCCTGAGAAACCTCAAGACTGGGAAGTTGTACATACAGAGCCAGGCAAAATCACTTGCCTTGTGAATTTACAAGTTCTGCATACTTTACTTTCAAGAACACTTCTGAATCACCTCATTTGTTGATTTATGTTACTTCTGATTCACTTGTTATGTCCCTTATACACATGAAGATCTAGTTGATGAAAGTTTGATGCTGTAAGACATATACATATACATCATATTTACAGGTATTGATAAGGAAAACACACTTGATAAAGAAGAGTGAGAACTTATACCCAAAGAGAACTCACTAGCTATTCTTGTTTTCTGTTTTGATTAAAAAATGTTAATTCAGTGGTTAATGCATATAGAAAATGCCTTGTACAGATAGTTCAGAGAACATCCTTTGTAAAACAGGATAAAGTTTAAAAGTCAAACTTTATAATGAACTTAGTGAGGAAAATCCCTTAATGCTTGGCTTCATAAGAGAAGTAATTGCTGATGTTTCATGTTTACATATTTCTGACTTCTTCATTGTTCCCACTGTTGCCCACTATGAAAATAAGCTGGAAGGATATTCAGTAGTTTTGCTTTATTGCTTTACTTTTAAATACATTGCCCTGTAGTTTTCAGCACTTTTGTATCGTTTGCAGTAAAGGATACCATCGCCACAAGCTCTGTTTAAGCATCATTTATTACATTGCCTGATGCATTTGAAAAAGCAGACTGGTTTTCAAGCACATAAACTCTTCTTCAGGCCTGCAAATGGAAACAGCCAAACTTTAACAAGCATACTAGTTATACACACATACAAGCCTGTAACACGAACGCAAAGAAATAGATGTATTTGAATAGCACTGTGTTCTAATCATTTTCTAGGAAGATATCTGGAATTGCTTCCAAAATATTTTTAGAAGAGTAAACACTTAAGGAAAGGCATTAAAACATGTGGCAAAGTAATCTACTTTTAGAAGAGGCTTCAAAAACTAAAATTCCATCACTAAGCAACTACTAAGACTAAATAAAATGAAGACTGACATCCTACAAAATATCAAAGAATGAAAAGACATAAAATATACATTAATACAAAAATATATTTTCAAGGAATATGCACACAACTGTTAATTAATGGCAAATGAGGATCAAATAATTTTCTTGTGTAGACCCACCACTACCAAAGTGTAAAACATGACTCATTGTGCAACATCAATGTAAAAACAGTCAGATCAACAGTAGGCACTTGTTCTTTTCAAGCAAATAAATTCTGAAGACTTCATCTTCAACCATAATTTCCTGGTACCAGCTTTGATTTACGGTAACATTGTGTTCCCTTTGAAATGGGGTGGGGATTCTCCCCAGTTTCACAGTTTTATGATAGAGTTTAATCTCTTTGTATTCATTTTCAGCATAACTGGGTAGGAAGCAGACAACAATATTTCAGCTATCAACAACAAATGTTTAAATTAATTTTTCCTCCTAAAATTATAACAATTAGAAACACATCCCTGCACTGTTTATTTTTCCCCAAAACATGCCTCCTACATTTGACACAACTCTTACATTGCTGTCCTGATGGAATCTGAAAATAATATAATTTTAGAAGAATTTTTTTTTTTAAAAAAAGCTGATTCTTATGCTAGCTTCCAAACCAATCTACACACTGAACAACCCCCTGAAATTCTTCTTATCTGCAGAAACAATGGTGGCTGGGCTGGTTGTCACAAATTCTCATTTTACAAAACAACATTTTACAATTTCTTGTTTACCTCTACTTCTTTTTAAGATTCTTTTCTCTTGGAAATGTAAGTTTTGCCTAACCTTTTTTCCTTTATATACTTTTCTTGGTTTTCCACATTTGTTTTAGATGGCACACTCTCTATTTCATTGCTCCTTTCTGCAAATACAATGTACATAAAGAAACTTTTGAATATTAGGAAAATTAAAGAAATTTTAGAATGATCAACTGGGAATATAAATTATTAAAGAGAGCTATTTCTCTAGAATTTCTTCAGCAACATCTTAATTATCAACAAAGGCAAAGAATGGATAAGTCAAGATTTTGTGCTGCAGAACGTCTGAAAACAGCTGCCTGATCACCTGAGACTTTTTTTATATCAGACACCAGAGCACAAAAATATTGTCAGAACAAAATTCTTCACTACTCTGATTCAATGCAGATAAGCAGAAAAACATGTGCCTCATCCTTGAAACAAAAATCCCTCTGCATTGAAACAAAAATCTTTATGCACTGAATAGATAAAATATGATAAGAAACATTTATAAGGAACAAGTCATTAGGTTTGGGGTCTTTTTGTTAAATGTTGCCTAGATGCATCTCACTAAATAAAACAAAACAAAATCTGAATCAAAATTATGAGGTAGTGCTCTCAACCACTGCTGGCATGTAAGAGTCAGTCCTGAAGCTGAGAGTGCAGTGAAAGAAATTACAAAGCTACAGCAACAGTTTGATGCATGCACCTCTTCCCTACAGCTTTGCTAAAGTGCAGCCAAGCCAAAGACATCCATCAGCCCTGCCTACCCAGAGAGCCTGGCTGTGCGCATGGCTGTGTCCAAGGACTGGCAAGCTGCAGCTCCAGCAGACTCATAGGAGTGGGAGAGACAGTTTGAATGAACGCTATGTCACAACAACACACCTGCCAAAGCTGAAACACAGCCACTGATCCTGCAATGCTGACAGCCTTCGAGTCAGCTGGGAGGAGGAAGCCATAGCCAAGTGTTGTTTCACTAGCAATGCCATGGAAGTATCTGAAGCACCTCTACTTTCCTTTCCTTTGGTAGCAGCCACATACTGATGGAAGTTTTGTGCAGACATAGTAAAAGAGTTAAAGAGATGCAAATTGCCGAGGTACTTAGGGGGGCCTCTCAGATCAATATAAGGGCAGCCTTGCTCTAGGGACCACGTATTTCATTCCCTCACACAGGAGATGTTCACAGCTTGAAGATTTAGTGCAAAACCAACAAGCCTTGTTGGATAAAACCTCAGTCCTGAAACCATTTGAATTGGTGCAAAACCAGCTTTGTACCTTTGGCAGCCAGCAGCCACAAGTGAGAAAGACTAAGTGTGATGTCTTGAGAGGCTGATCTGGAACAGAGACAAGCTAGACACAGCTGAAGAATAAAGTAGGTATTTATTAAAAGGCCTGAAAGGATACACCTTGGGAAGTACAAGATCCTGGCCAGGACTACAGACAAGATGGAACCAAAATGGTCACAACATGGATGACAGGTCACAAGGTTTCACACTTTTATAAGTTTTGGTCCATTTGCATATTGGGGTTAATTGTCCAATTACAACTTCAGATTATGAAGTCCCATCCTCCTTGTTTGCTCTCTTCAGTCCACCATTGTCTATGGGTTTTGGGCCTGAGGCTTGTAATGGTTTTCCTTGGTCTCAAGCTGGAAAAAGATTGTTTTGTTTACCTACTCTGTGAAGAGAACTTACTAACACTTCATATGAAGCTCAGAGCTACACACCAAGGCAGCCCAGAATCTGAAAAGTATGAAAGGTAAAACTTAAGGCATCAAGTGCATCTAGCCAAATATTGCCAATTAAGTGACAATCACTAGAACTTTAAAAGAAACTTTTCTTCTGTTTCTGTGAACCAGTGAACCATCATTTAAGTATTAACTTCATCATTGACTTAGTATGAAAGTAAGCCATTTAGATAATTTTCAGTAGATAGGTAGTAGCAGATTGGACCAGACTGGAGAGACTATGTACACTATGTACACATTTGTTATCTGCGACATTGCATCTAGCCAAGACATGGGAATAAAACATGGAAATAAACATGTTTCTTATATAATATTGCATGTTCTCCACTAAAAGCATATCACTGAGCCTGGACAAACAAGACAAACAATCCATTCTTAAGGGCGTGGCATTGCAGAGTTTCAAGTACAGAAAGTTTCTAAAAGGTAGTGCTGTCTCAGAACACAATACTTAATATTTGTGCACACAGAAGTACAAATAGGAGAAAAGAACAGGATGGACATGTAACAACCTTCAATGAAATAAAAAAAAAGAAATCACAGTGAATGACAGCAGCAGCAAAGGAGTGTAATATGCAAGACTAAGAATAAAAGATATCTCTGCTGAAAGAAATCTTTAGCAAATTTATATGGAGACAAAATATTTAGGATTAGACGAGATAAGAGATCAAAAGACTGAAATAATGTTTGTTTAACTGGGTTTATGAAAGGAGATATTAAGAGGTGCGTTGCACAAACAAATTAAGTTTATGTTGTTTGGACATATCCAACAAATGGTAGTGAAAACCACAACTACCATCTGTAAACAGCAGCAGGTAACCAGCTCCAGCAAGGGAGTGGTTCAGGAGATGAGAAAGATGATACAGATCACTTGACAAAAAGAGATTGGGAAGAGCAAAGCCTTGAAGTATTGCACTTTTTGATAATTCAGGTTTCAGCCTTGTCATGGCACCCTATAATCAAAATGCAGGTAACAACATGACACAGAAACAGAAGGAAAGCCTGAGGTTATTTCCACGTAAGTCAGGGAGTTGCCATGTAAATTGCTGAGAATTATTTGGCCTCCAGAATTTACCTGGCCTCCTTTCACTCCAAGAGTGAACAACACAAATCAGGCTGCCACCAGGTGTCTAGAAGTACCTGCTGGAGTCAAGGCTGCAAATATTCCATAATTTCTTGTTTTCACAACACTCTTACTACCTGAACTCCTCTCCACCCTGTCCTGGTGTTCCACACTGACCCACTCTGCAAGTAATGCTCTACTTATCTGAAAAAAGGTTTTTTTCTAGGATAAAACCCCTTCAGCCCATCTCCCCGGTTACTGGTCAAGAGATTGCTGGAGAGACCCCAGTGTGTACTAAATTCTACACTTCATGCACTATGGGCTTAAGAACAACGCTGTATTACCCAGTAATAGTATAAAATATTAAAGTTTACATATATTTCGAAGTGCAGATTGATTCAGTTGGCAATTCCTAATATTTTTAATTATCTCAGATGAAATTATTCTAGCTTTTAAGTGATCTTTTTGCATGGTTTTACTACAAATTCTTTCAATTTTTTTTACACGCATATTTAGGACACGTACATTTAGCTGCTCTGTGGTCAAAATGCTAATTTGGAGTTTCATTCTTCAATTTTGCTTTTTAGAAACTTATAGCTGCTTAGCTTCCAGACAAAACCAAATTAAGAATTATTTTAATGCATAATATAATATATACCATTCAATTCAAATATTATAATTTGATTAAAAGAAGGAGAACTAAATTTATTTTAAAAATATGTTAAAAATAATGCTGCCATTTATACAGTTGATTTAGTACAAAATGTTCTGAAATTATTTCATAGCTTTAAGTGCACACACTTCAATTTTCTTCCATTTTGTATACTCCGTAGATACAACCAAGCCTTATCAAAGTTAGCACTGAACAAAAAGTCTATCCTTACAGCATTTTTATAAACTAATAGTAATTTAAGGACTGCAATTAGCTAAGTTTATAGTCTTGCTTTAATTTATTCATTTAATTGCAATCAGCACAATCTCAGTCTGAAGTATAAGACCTAAACTAAGACTTTGAAAAAGATGCAGATGGTAAGGACAGAAAAGGATAAAACAAAGCTTTTCATTATTCTTTTCACCAAAATCTAATTATTAAAATGGTTTGGGGTTTTATCTGGCCTATATCTCTTCTCCAGATGTGAATTCTTCTATTTCAAAGATACTTTTTCAATTTGTGTTGTAGCAAAACAAAAGCAGTTGAGTTTTCTCCTTTCTGGTGTTTTTGGTATTTTCATTTCAAGAAAGTGATTCAAGTGGTCTAACTTTTCATCTCTGCCTAAATCAAGATTCTCCATCTGCAAAAATTCAATATATTCTGCGTCTGAATTTTGCTTATAAGAGACACAAAAGGCCCAGCTTGGTCTGACAAAAATTCGAAGCACAAATTACAAATTAAAACAAACAAACAAAAGCATGGCTACAAAGTTATCCTATAATTTGTATGAGGTATAGCACCTGTAACCTACTAATATTTATGATATTTTAAGTAGTTTAACAGTTGACCATCTGTTTTGCCTTTTTTTGCTGTTGAACACAACAACATGTAATTGGCCAGAATTGTGTCTGGACCAATTTTATGATGCCTTTAAATTTTCCCTTCATCTTTTTTTTGTTTTTTTTTCTACGTTTGGTATGTAATAAATATTTCGGCAGTCTGTCCTACAGTTCAACATAACAATGCTTCAGGATTGCTACAGAAAACACTTTTATAGGCTGAGATCATGGAGATGTCTGCAACACTACTGTCTGTGTTATCACACAGCCATTAATTATTAAAAATGCCCTGAAAACTGTAACCTGACTCTGAGCTTCTGGATATTTTATTAATACTTTCAGTGGAAATTAGACAATTATCTTTATTACTTTAATATCAGAATTTGCAACTGATATTTTCAATAAAAGCAGATCCTTTAGCTTTGGAGAAAGAAGGCTAGAGGCAGGGGTGAAGGGAGATACAATGACAGGCATTTGCTGCATTCATTCCATAAGACAAGACAGCAAATTTCTGATAGGAAAAGCAGCACTTTATACAAAAATGAAAAAGACACAAAGAAGTAAAACTGGAGAATCAAGAAAACTGTTTCTTTCTGCTTCAAACATGATACACAAGTTATCTATCATCAGCATGAAATATCTGATGTTTTAAGATTTTTATTTATATTATGAGATTTCAACTTTTCACTTGGAAATTATTTACATTTTTTATAATGAAATGTAATTAAAAATCATTTTGTTTCACAATAGCCTCTGGGGGTTAAAACTAATCCTGGAATTGCAGGAGCAGATGGGAACAGGTATGGAAGAACTATTAATTGTCAGTGATACAGTTTCACTGCTCAGGAGAATTGCAAGAAATTGCCCTAAAGTTCTAGAGGAGACCTGTAGGATTTTTTTCTCCTCTGGTATTTGTTTGACTCTTAAACAATTATTTTCTTTTTCCTTCTCAAATTTCCTATGATTATTTGCTACATGACCAAGATCACTAAATAGTAAATTATTTTTTCATCAGCCATATGGTCACCTCAGAGATTTAGGAATCTAGTTTAGGCCCCATGTGTGCCAGTAAAAGTTTACTGGCAATGTCAACAACTCCACTCTGAACAGAAGTGGACACATAGCAGAGGAAATCTAAATCTGAGGTGACGCGGTGCCACAGACAGTTTGTGTATGGATCCCATCTCAGATGCTCAAATTCTGCCCTGGGTCATATATATAAGGTCTGACATGCCATGGAAAAATGGAAGTTCACAACTTGGCTGATGTGAGGAAAGGAGGGAACTTCTAAATCATATTAAAATTTATACCAATGTAAAATGGTCAGCAGAAAAAAAAAATGCCTTTCCCATAGGTAAGCTTCCATGTCTTGGTATAAAGAAGTTAATCATATAACACTATCTGTGAAAAGGAGAATTGACTTGAATGGCCTTTGAAGTGGCAAAGTTGAAATCAGAGCTCACCAAATTTGCAGCATCTTGGGACTAATCACAAAAACTTTCTTCTAAAATCAGGACCCAGCCATGACAAACTGTTCTGCAGGCAAGTTTGAAGTCAAAAATTGGGCTATTACCTGAAATCACTAAGCTACAAATTAACTCTGAAAGGCTGGATTTCTTTTGGAAACTGACATTGAAAGAAGTGGTTAGGAATGACCTCCGGAAAAAAATCTTATCAGCACCTTTTCTCTATTTGATCAGGTTTGCAAATAAGGATGTAGATTTTATATAAACCTGTTCATATGGGAAAATTCTCAACTTGTGTTGCTCTCTATTAGAAGCTAGAGGCTAAACAATTTTTAGACTGCTCATGATTGCTCTCACTGATTATGGGCTGGACTGAAAATATGAAGCAAAACAGAAAAAAAATGGTTTTGCTCTACTAGACTCAATAAGAAAATAGGCTTTAGTTTATTCCAAGTGGTTCATAAATGTGCAAAAAGATGTCTCTATTAAAAAAAATCCCAAAACCAAAGAGAAACAAACAAAGAAAAAAATTTAAATTTCACCATTTCTCCATTTTATTTCACAGAAACACTGAGAAAAGTGTGTGTTTCTTTTTTTTTTTCAAATTGTAGAAATTCAGGAAATAATTGGTATAAAAAACACTTTCTCATTTTAGATAGCATTCATAAATTTAAATGAAAGACCCATTACACTCACTAAATAACACCCCACAATGGAATGTATCAGGCAAGATAGTTATGGCAAAATTAAAACTGACGGGAATTTACAGTTGTACATTTTAGAGCACTAAATATGAGAAAGAGACCTTTCCTAAATTTTTTTGTGCATGCTCTCAATTTTCATGAAATGATTATCAAACACGTTGCCAGATTTGGGGAGCGGAGTCACTATATTCATGTCATTAATACAGTCACTAGTATTATAGCAATAGCATAGTCACTACTAGTAATACAGAATAATTAAAGTTTATTTCAGTAGGATTATCATGATCACCTGCAAAGTGAAGCTATACGGTTTTCAGTTTCAGATGTGGCTGACCACAGATTGACTTTTACATGGTCTACTTGTCATCACATATCACACTTAAGGAAAATAAAAAAAAAAAAGAAATGAAACCAGAAGTAGGTTTCTATCTCCTTTTCAAAACTTTGAAAACAAAAATATATTCATGCTATGTGTATGCTGACAGCTGAAACATCAACAGTCAAGAAACAGTAAACAAAGGAAAAGCAGAATATCTTCACTTAAGTTAGGGCTAGCTCTAGAGCTGCGGTAATTTAAATGTACTGTCAAAATTAGGAGGGAGACCCTACTTCAGAAAACAGGCAAAGAGAAATCCCAAAATGACAAGGCCACAGGTGACACTCAAGGTGTTTTTTCATGAAGGTTCAGAAATGCTCCACTGAAGTGCGCTGATCTGGCAGCTGACTTTATTGTTCATGCATATGAACCATCGCCCTGGTGAAAGGCTCTTATAATTGCATATGCTAATTCACTTAGTTGGGCATCAAGTTCCAGACAGAACAGTGGCAAGATGGAAAGAGCAACCTGCAACACTTTTTCCATTCATGAAGGAGCATACCCTGAAAAGGGTAAAGTTCTTGGTCTCTATGTACTTTGGAAATTATAATCAAAACATCATCAGTCTTTCTCACACCATAACAACCCTAGAAGACATATTTTAACAATGCAATTTACGACAATCTGTTGCTTGCTCTTTACTAACCATTCTGTGATTGCATCTCCCATGGCCTGCATGTAAATCTCCAACTTAAGCCAACAAATTACTGTGATTCCATGATCACATGTAATTCCATCTCTCACATACTTTGTTCAGAACTTCCCTGTTACCCAGGAGTACCATCTGTGTATGCTCAAAATAAGTATGTGCAAGAGAACTTGTCTGACCTAACTTCTATTTGAATGTTTGGCATCTAGTCAGAGGCAGCGTTCTACACTCTCTCACATGACAGTGGTAGATTTCCCCCAGGTCTCTTTGATCCTTTCCTGAAACAAATCACTCTCTATCTCCTGATTACAGAAGGAACTTAATGAACTTAAAGTTGACACAGGAATCTAAAGTGTGTTAGATAAGTCCCGCCTATGCAGGGTTCAGTTTTCTTACTCAAATTCTGGATCTTGTTCAGTTTCCCAAGGCTGTTGCACAGTAGATTTGGTATCCTGAGCATGATGCTCCAGGGCTTCTATGTCAAATTCTTTGAGGAGAGAAGAAAGAGGAACAGAAGTACTTCCTTCATTCATGCCATAGATACAAATAAAGACAAGGGAAGATGATCTTATCATTTTAACAAGTGAGAACAAACCTCAACTATGCTAGAGTAACTAAAAAAACCCAATCTTTCCTTTTGAGACAGAAGTAAGCTTTAGGCAAATTGAAATTTTTGAGATTGTTCTCACTAAAAAAAGTTTTTCAAGATCTATAAAATGCTCCAATGAGGTAGATGCTGATCAGAGGATGCCTACTCCAGATCTCTGAAAGGGGAACATAAAATCTAACCTCAAAAAGATGCATCTGTGTTGCACTTGTGTAACACCAGCTCTCACAAAACAGAACGAAAACAAAGCCTTGCTTTGCTTTCTTTCTGGATGTTATGGTTGTTGCCTCTCTTGTTTTTGTCCTCTTCCATATTAAAGAATCTGTACACTGTATTTAGTCTGTAAGTAGGCTGTAAATTTCCTATTTGTTAATTTAAATTTACTATTCAATTCCAATTAAAAAGAAATCAAAAAGAAATATGACAAACTTATGACAAAAGACATTTTAATGAGCTTTTAGCAATCGATCATTAATTGATATCCATCCTTGAATTGAAAGGATGAAGACAGGTAGATGGAACTGTGTCACCCATGGATCCAAGAACAATTGTCACAGTTTTCTTTTCCTCTTTATTTAGCCAGAGAAGTTGCATTAGAAGGAATAATAAAAACAGATTTTTAGTAAGTAGACCATAAAATTTACCTTCTTTTAATGAGCATGAAAACTTCACAATGAAATCAATCCCATACAAATATATTCAGGGGCAATGGAATATCATTAAATGTATTTCAGTGCACTAGATGGTAACAAATGCAACATTACTATGGAGGTGTCTTTTTGTAACAGAAATATTACCAACAACTTTCAAGACTTATGTCTACCGTCCTGAGATCTGAGAAAATAAACTAGACTACTCTTGGTTCCTACTGCTTTATTATATCACTTTCTACTGATTGAGTTAACAGTAAGTTTATCTTCTCAGTTCTGTTTCCATTTAAAGTGATAATGTTTAAGTCACCCATAGTTTTGAAAAATTCATTACCTTACAGCCTCAGACATCAAGAAACACTTGCACATCTCATCAGAGCTTCAATGCTAAAATCCTAAAAAACCTGTGCCTTCATTAGTGAGTGAGATATTCCCAAGCAAGGAAGAGAAATGACAAGCCAGGAAATTATATGTGAGGGTAGAACTTCAAGCAATGGTCACTCGAGTAAGAGTTGGACAGATGAGTGTTTGGCCTATTTTTTAAAAAAAATCGAGGAAGAAATACAATTTCATAAATAAATTATCTGGGGATCAAACCATGTTGGCAGCAATTTCTGGAAAAGCAATTTCTCTCTTCTTTGGGACTTCACTTAGGCTCCAATTTTTCATTACAAATTCTTACAAATAGAGGTGTGAATTTCTAATGGGAAAGCTGAGTGTCCATCCAGAGTATGCCAGGATTCACGCCAAAAGCAAATGCATAAGAAAACACAACTTACAGAGCAAGAGATGTTGTTGCACATTCCTCTCAGTTTTATTTTATCCCTAATGCTGCACATAGTTCAAATTTGGCTACGTTACTACAGAATGGGAGGAGAAAGGGGAGAAAAATAAAGTATCTTTCATGATTTCAAAGATAGCTGCATCCCTCTTTCCTTCCTTATATATCTGAATATACCTTGCCTTTCCAAAGATATAATTCTCTAATCTATCCATTTTAGAGAGACCATTGCACAACATTTGCTTGTCTCTGTCCTTTGCCTGTGCTCTGAGATGACTGGACACAAAAAGTGAGATGCAGAAGCTGGGTATCCATTAGCAGAGCCCTGAGCCTGACTTAGTAAGTCCCATGAGCAACTAATGACTCCTGGCTTATGTCCACCTGGGCAGATACTTCAGCTCCACCTCAGTCTACAATATCCTGTGCATCAGCTGCTCTTGGACAGCCTGTTAAGCTGATATTGGCACCTATGATATGTCTATTGAGAAATCCATGATCAGCAGTAAAAACATATCAACCACCTTATTTAGCAATGCTTTAACATATGAAAAGAAATATAGAAAAGATTTGAAAGTGAGATCTCGCATTCCACTCTACTGTAATTCAAGCCTTTCTATTTTTACAGTGGCGAAAACAAGCTACTCCTGGTGACTCGGACCCAATTCCTCCACAAAACCTCCCCCATCACAAACTGCTGCAGCCTCACTGGTCATCAGACCTTAAAGTCTAAGATCTAACCTCAGAAATAAGTCTCTTTGTGGACTAGAGCAGAGCTGGCAGTTCAGTCAACTAGTTAATGTCATCGAAGAGCAGTGCAGCTGGAACAACTGTTTCCCTCTAAGCAAAACAGTTGTTTCCTCAGTTGGTGTCTCTGCTGATGCCAGTGGACAGAGGTAAAGACTAAAGGTAAAGACTAAAATGCCTTCCTGAGCCATCAGCAGACAATCTGACTGACAGGAAATATGGCCATCCTCCCTTCCCTTTCATTTTTAACTTCCTGACAAACCTTCCTGTTGAAAGGAAACCAGTGTTTGCACACACCACCTGAAACACACAGAGCAGGTGCTGTGATGCAGCCCTGGCACAGCACCATTTGGAGCTAAAAGCTGGGACTGCCTCATGTCTCAACACTGGTTCCCACATTTCCCACCAGGGTTTACATGAATCAATACCTAAAATGTGGTTCTGAGCCCACCTGTGAATGTCATGATTAATACTACTCGTAGAAATACGTTTTAGTGAAAGAATTGCCCTGCTCTATGCTATGATTAACTTCACATGTAAATTGTATTTATGGCCCAACTGATCAACTATGTTCAAGTATTTCAATGCTCCTGAGGAGTGTTAGCTCATCTGGTGGCTTCAGCTACCATCCAAAGTGACAGCAAGTTGGAACAACAAGAAATTCAGAACACACTCACTAAGGTAATGCTATAAGCACTTCAGTTACGCACCAAAACAACCATCTCATATCTCAAATTATCACTGAATTTCCATATCCATCAAGTTTTACCAGGTGCTGCTTCATGAAAGGGATTTTACTCTGGTGGGGGAAGGAATGCCTACATCTTGCTAAGTCTTCTCATGGTCTAAAACCCCTAAAGGTGAGACATTATAACACAACAGAAAAGACATACTAGTCCATTACCACCTGTGATCAGCCCACTGTGCACTGCTGATCCAGTTTGATGCTTGAAGCCAACAGCAGCAAATGCTGCTTTGCCCATTACTGAGGCCCAGACAGGATGACTCGTAAGGGGTGGGGTTATCACAGAATAATCACACCCTTGGTATACTGGGTACACAACCACATCTCAAGCCTTGTAACACCCCAGAGGTGTGATTATCTGCTGTCATGCTTTAATTCTTAATTAAAACAAGAGCTGCAGCTCAGATAAGATCTGTGAGAGGATTATGGTCATTCTTGGTTAGACAAGGGGGAACATGCATCTTTGGAATTAAATTTCAGGTTCTTGGGTGAACTCTGCAATGCTGAGCTGTGCTTGAATCCACCTCATCTTAGTTTCCCTTTAATAAGATTTAACCAGGGGGTAGAACACACGAAAAGCTGCAACTTCCAGGAACCAAACACTGAATAACACCATAAAGTGCACAGTGCTGCCATCGTTCAAACATTTTTGCACTTTAATCACTTCTTAGCATTTTAACTTAAATAAAACTCTAAACTCTAAATGTGCTTCTAATGATGCTGGAAGACTAATTCTTGTTACTTAACCTTAGTACAAGTCACAGCAGCCATGAAAACACTGGAAGAATGTTTTGTTGAAATGCGTATTAAACTACTCAACTTGTACATATAAAGATGGATATACAGCCTGGGGAAAAATGAATATAAAGCACTTTTGTGATTTTTTTTTAAAAATCTTATTTTTAACAAATATTAACCCAACTTAAGGTCTCTTTTAAAGGTTACATTTGCATTTACAAAGAACTTTCAAGCAATTTAACTACAATGAATTTTAACAAGGCGCTTCCTGTTCTCATTGCTTGCGTATTTTTAAATTTTATGAGACTCTTCTGGCAGAGTTTTGTAGCCGTTAAGATGAAAGCCTGGATGCATGCATACTTGAAAAGTGGAGGAGGAGGAAAAAGAAGAATAAAAAGAAGAAAGGAAAATAATCAATTTGGTATCAAATTTATTCCAAAGACGAAAAGTGCATTTTTTTCTGATTGTGAAAGAAGACATGCAGGGAGGTCAAAGGTCAAGCAAAGAGGAGACAGTATTGTGTAGGAACTGTCACGCATCACCACCTATTTTGACATGCACAGGGCCGTTTGTTGTCTGTCGAACATGCAAATTAAGTGCCTGCTGTCATAGCTAGCCGATATCTGAAAGTGGAAAATGAGACCACCTGTAACCAGTGAATGGAGTGATGGACAAGCATTCAGAGCTCGTCATTTCCAACGCCATTCACACCACCTCCGAATTGCATATGACATGTAAAAATCTTTTCTTAATATTCACAACCGGGAAGTTTGGGGAATTATGGAGGCTTCAACTGCTGCATCTAATGGGTTCTCCAAGCAGACAGCTGTGACTGTGAGCTGGCTTGATAATTAGGTGTCCAGGAAGATTTTATGCTATGAATCAGTTAAAAGGGAGAAAAGAAAAAGAAAATAATGGCAAGCAAAACTCGCTGGAATGGAAATTATATTAACCCTTGCATGTCTTCCTCGGCACTTGGCTTTTACAATTCCCGTGAAGCAAGATTTGCAGAAACCAGACACATAATAATTTGTCCTCTGTCTCTGAGCAGCACTGTCTTCCTACTCAGAAAAATTGTACTCCAACTCTGTTTGATGCTTTGTTTTCCTGAAGAGAACTTAGAAGCATTAAATCTAAATATGCCAATCCCTCTTCTATTTGAAAGCAAAGGCAAGGCTTTATTTGAATTTCTAGTTAATATGGTGCATAGGATTTTTTGAAACAGATTCATTGTGCTAAAGTCGTGTCCTGTCATGTGCCTGTACATACAAAAATCAAATAGTTTAGCTTGCTCTTCTGTAATCCTTTACATGTTATCCCTACTTTTGTATGCATATCTGTCTTTGTGCATGGGATGCCATAAACACTTCAGGCAGTGTAATGCCGAGAAAAGATGTGATCTCCCTGATTCTCACTTCTGCTTGATAAATAAATAAAGCTGCTCCAAAACACTCAGAATAGGAGAGTTTAGATGTGCCCAGCTGCACGATAAGCTCACAAAACCTGTTATTTTATTCAAGGCTTAACTAATTAATGCTTGTGTTCATTCCTAAATAAAAAATTAAGCTCCTCAGTTTTCAGCTTCTGTGCTGCATTCTGAAAGCCATTCTGGCTGTGCTTCCAGACATAAAGAACACATGCATATGGTACAGTCAGAATTCAGGAGGATTATTCAACACAATAAACAGAATTCAGCTATGGAATATTATCCACCAGTACTTCCCAATATACCTAGAGTATTTGGGGAGACTGTCTGAAGTCCTGCAATGCAAGGATTGCAGTCCTGCTCCATACTCCTCACAAGTGAAGCCATGCACCCAGAACAGAACAGGCAAGTTACTAGTATATTAAACAATCTTTTATGTGATAGGTGACAGAAAACCTGTATTTAAATTGGGTTTATTTTTTAAAAAGCTTTTTTATTTCTATTGGGCCAAATTGTAAAACACAGTAGCTGTCCCAACACTGCTCACAACCTGCATTCACTGCTGCTCTGGTTTAGGTCTCCGGTGATTCTGTTTTCCTTCCTGTGGAAGTGAGAGTTTGAGAAAAGCTCAAAAAATACTTGCTGACCCTCTGACTGGGACAGAGAGGGATTAGAAAATGAAAGAATGAAAAGAACTAGTGAATAGATATCCAGGGGAAAAGAAGCAGAAGAGACACTATTTTAGACCTGCAAGTTTTCTTGAAGGCACTACTCCTCTTAAGCTTCCATAACCTCTGTGAAGGAACAAAAAGATCCCATTTTCCAGACACAAGTCAGCAGGCCCCTTTTGATGATTTACATCTCTATGCCTGCTATGAAACAGCACTCAGGAGAGCCTGAATCAGTCACCATTCAGCCAGTACTACACTGCTAGGCACAGCTGAAAAGTGTGCAAGGGCATACCTAAACACAACACCGAAATACTATCACTCTGTTCCTTTGTTTCTCCCACATGTGAGTTCTCTGCTGGGCAGACAGAAGTGAAAAAGGCAAAAAAACTGGCATGCTGTCTGTTTTGTCCCTGCACACTTTCTTCAGAGTCAGATTGTTTCTCTGTGCTTGAAATCAAGATCCACACAGTACTTGAAGATAGGAAGCACAACAATGGCATCTTACTAATCATGTTCTAATCTACATGCAAAAGGAAATCTAAATCACTGAGAGTTAAAACCATCCATTGTGTGCATTTCCACAGAATAAAGTGTTTTTCCACAAAGTTGGATTAAAGATTTCCTCTTCAGAACAGCTTCCAATTACTATCCATGTGCAACACTCCCACATGCCCCTGCAGTGCCTTTGCAACAGCTAGACTTGTCAGTGTGAACAGGATTGAAAATATCCCTTGTCTTTGAGCATATTGCAGCCTTCTATTTTTTTAACTCTATATAAAATGGGAGAATAGCTCACTGAGCTTCTAATATGTCCCTGAGCCTTGCAACATCTGTGCTGACACAAGCAGGAAGGCAGCATGCTGCCATGCAAAACCAACACCCTGCAGCTTCAAGCAGGATTTAAACTGGCCTTGTTGATGAAGGGCTTTGTAGCTGACCTGCAACCAGGGCCACAGGGTTTATCTGCCTACTGGGTAGCTAGGTTGGAGTTTGAGATCTTGGGAGCTTCACATCTCAGAATGGCCCTAGGCTGTCAGTTCACGTCCAGGGGCATGGGTACACCAGAGCCCTGGTACATGACTGCTCCTGAGGAATAAGAGATAGTCACCAGTAACAACAATTTTATGTATACATGTTTTATTTTGCTGATGTTAAAGGATTTAAAACAAGCTTTGTTTTCTACATATGGACTATTAAAATGTGACTGAACCACCTTCAACATCTGGCAAAGTATTTCTCAAGATGGCTTGCTCCAAATTTCAAGGTCTAATAATTTTCAGAGGTCAAAAATAACCTGTCAGGTAATATGAGGTTGTTACATCCATCACACAGAAAGTTAGGGAGGAATAAAGGTCATCAGAAAGCTCTTATGAAGAGTAAGGAGTAAAATGACCATCATGCCTTCTGGTCAAACCAAGAAGCTGCTCATCACAGTTGTACTGCATTGCCATAAGACTACCAAGTTTAATTCAAGCTGGATATTTCCTAAATTTTATTTTCATTGAAAATGTTTTAAGCAAGTCATAAGGTGGTACTCAAGGCTGTCCCAGCACAGGTCTGAGTAGCAGGGACATGAGGAAGTTTAAAGGGAATCCTGTTTTCTAGCACATATACCAGGAAACCGAAACAATCATGTTTGAAATGTCTCCTTGCAGTATTTTAGGGCCTGTGTTGCCACTCTTTCCTTGCAGTAGGCAACACACCAAGCAGAAAACTGGATTTGCCTGTCAGCACAGGAAATAATGGCAGAGTATTTGTGGGAGAAAGATCTCATGGCCAAAATTTTGTCAGTCTTCCCATTCTCTGTGGTAAATCACACTCTTTGGAGTGATTGGAGGAAAACAGTCCATGGGGTAAGGTGTTACACTGCCAGCCTTTTTTTGACTTAGACAAGCCCAGGGTGATGTAAGCCACCAAATACTCATTACTTCTGAAAATACATCCCCTAGTTGCATTTCTTCGATAAGTATTTTGCCACCAAATCTGAAATTTATGTTTCTGCAGATCTTCTAGTGGAGATTTTTTTTCTTTTTATTAATCTTTTTCATGAGCATACTTTGAACAGTAATCCTGTTGGCAGCAACACAATCCAAGGACCCAGAAATTCTCTTTATTCTGGAGAGACTTGTATGTTGGGCAGACATATAAGGCCCATCACTTCTGTATATTTTTTTAATAGAAACCTGTTTATTCTATAAAAAGAATCTGTCACTGAGCAGCAGTGTGACTGAAAAGGCAGAGTAGCTGAAAACTGAACTTTATTGAACTAGGTTCAGTTTTAAATAAATCAAGCCAGTAGTTCTTTCTATGTGAATTAAATTTGACCAAATGCAAGACCCATTTACCATTTAAACACAAGTCAATTTACCCCTAATGCTAAAAGCTAAGTGTGACTTTAAAATGGTGTAGGTACACTGAATTTTCCCTCGTCACAAAACCATTTTTACCCTAATTAAGTAAATAAAACTATAAAAATTCTCAGAGGATTTCTAGTAAAATTTTCAAGTCACATTAACTGCATATTATATTGTTATCAATATATGTTTAACCACTTTCTGTATTATGGAAAATTACCTGTACAGGAAAAACACTTTGCTTGCTTTGATATACACAGTAATTAAAATATTTAGTTAGGCTTAATATTTAAAAGCAGTGCCAGAAAATTTTATCCCTGTATTAATATGCACATGGTACTTCTTTTTCTGATTATATTCTTCAGTTTCCAAGTTAATATACTGAAGCTTTCTACCAAAAGAATTTTCAACAATAGATTGTGATGGTAATAAGGAAAAAGAAAAGTACAAACATGCCTTTCCACTCACTTTCTAGATAAGCTTCACTTTCCATCTCATTTTTTAATTGATGGTTTTATAAGTATTTTTCCATGTGACTTTATCCAGCTATTTTAGAAATATCCTGTTACCGTTATTTCTTAGTATAGGTTTCTGTAAAACATACAAGGGCAAATTAGAAAAAAATACAGCATGACTCTAAAGCATGCTATCAGAGGAAGAAAACAGCAACAAACTAAACAGCACACAACAAAACAAGTGAGCACTATGCATTGTGATGAAGTCCTCAAACTGGAGTTTTATGATGGCAGCTTAAAGTTTCTTACATGCCCTTGTGTTGCAGCGCAGAATAAGCCAGGGACAGCTGCACCAATTCTCCACAATTAGTCAAGGTTAGACAGTGGAAAGGGAGGACACTCACTATTTGTCAAGAGAACAATGGCAGGAGGCTCAGCCTTTCTCCACCAGGAATGACTGTTCGCTACACACATTCAATCCATGGCAAAATTATGCCTGGCCCTTTTGCTGTGTGGGAGAAAGGGGCAACCTTTCCAGACAATTGAAGTGTAAGAGCTAACAAGGCAGAGCAACAGCACAAAAACAAGCTTGTTTTAAGTGCTGAAAGCATATGTTCTTGACACAAATTAATGTTTTGACGCTTGCGGAGACAAAGGTATTAATTTCTACAAGCTTTGAGTAAAAAGTACTGAACCCACTAAAACCTGTTCCTTGCCACTATTATTGGGGTTGCAGATTTTTAAAAAAACAACATTCTGACAAGTTAACAGCAATTATTTTGCTCACTCTGAGAGGTTTTGTGCGTCTTGGATTTTTTAAACATGCATTTTTCATAAACCTAGAAACATATTCAGAAAAAGAGTTAAATTTTGGGCAAAGGCATTTCCCTCAACATTAGTAGGCAACCAGAGCTGGAAAACAAGAAAAACTATTCAACGTATCTGCCATTAGCAGGAGGAGCAAAAAAAGAAAAATAAAACATTTTTAACAACAAGATTTTGTTTCCCTGTTTAATTAGGTGCACTCAGAGCTGTATTTTGAGTTTCTTTATGACACAGCACAAATGCAGAAAAGACAAAAAGTAGTTATAAATAATGGATACGAAGGAGTAGTTTTGGTACAGATCTCTCACAGTACTGCCCTGGAATAAACGGATTTAATTGTGCAAATTCTTTTACTTGTTTGAACAAGTGTGGGGATGCAGAATAGGTAGAAATTATATGAAACCATATTAAGACTATGTTTTTAAACAGCACACTATACATTTAGATATACTAAAATTATTCATATTCACTGCAAACAATATTTAAGCAAGGTTATGGCAGTTCTGAATGCTAACATACTTTTAAGGTTTTTATCACATTTGCATGCATCAAAGACAAACAGTTTTTAGATACTTAAGGCGAGAATTCTTACAATTAAGGAATTTGAAAGCATTACTTAAAGTACATATAATTAAAAAACATCAAAGAGCGAATATGCTGTTTCTGGACACCACCTGAAAACTAGAACACATTAGCTTTGGAAGAAAGGAATTTCTCCTTCAGGTATATTTTTCAGCTACTAAGGTGCAGAAGCCACACCTGTAGTTGCATACTGCCATAAAAGAGGGAAAGATGGAAATCTATGAACCATTCTATGAAATCCTTCCTTCCCAGTCAGAGGAATAAGGTCAGCCCCAGCCGTGCTGACTTCTTTCTCTGTCACTGTCCTGCAGACACATCAGGATGTTTGCAAACATCTCTTTTTAATGTTCATCCTCTGTTTGGGTTTTTTTTTACTCCAGAAAACTTTTCTCCTGTGATCAGAAGTAGCGTCAGCTCTGCAGTTAAGGAACCATCTGCCCCAGCAGAAAAACTGATTCTAGAAAGATTCAATAAGAGGGGGAAATGGGAAAGAGTTAACCTTGAGTTAACTTCACATTCCAAAAAATCCTACTTTCGTAATAAATCTCTACTGAATCATATCTGAAAAACAGGTTTCTAGTATATTAACTTTAGAACATCCCTTTTCACCCAGAGCAATTTAGAGAAATTCTTTAAATTAGCACAAATTTAGTTCTTTGTATGTCTAATAAAGACTGAAATTTCACTGTAGGAACTGTGCCTGTTAATTGAGACAAGAAATTGGCGCACTACCTTCTAATTCTAAATCCTTAATGGCACTTGGCTATTTCATTGTTTACAAAGCAAGGCATCCTTGACTGGTTTCTTTATCACATTTCTGATGTCAACTGAATAAATTAGAACAGGAAAACGTCAGAGTACAATGTACCTTTTCAAGCCATTTGGCTTAGTGAAGCAGGATAGATTCAGGCAAAATTACCTCTTTTCCAGTCTGGTGGCTTTGCAGGAAGTTTCTTCATGTTTAGCAGTCCCTTCCCATCCTCTCTTTTTTTTAGAAAGCAGCCCTAGGAGGCAAATGACATTTATAAATGGAAATAACTACTTAGGTCACTTTCAGGCTGCTTGCCATACACCTTCTCTACTGATAGGTACAGGTACTATTTCCTGTGATGAGAATTTAAACCTGAAATTTGTTCATTCTATTCTTCCTTTGCCCTGATCCAAAGTAGAAGTTCTGCAGCATCCTCCCCTCAGTGGCTCTTACCCATTCACTAGAAGGTGAGGACAGGCCCCATGTGTGAAAATAGTGCTGATCAATGGAAAATAGTCAATGTCATATAATACTGAGCTAGGAAATGATTAGAAAAAGGAAGACATAATTTGTTAAGTTATTCCAGTCTTTTCACTAAAGCTATCATAAATCAAATAGGCCAAAAACCTCGCTTGGGAATTACTGGATCTGAGAAAGAACTTATTCAAATGAATTCATCTAGCTAAGGGCAACTGTTATTTAACTGCATATTTTGAATTTTTCAGTATGAAAAACTAGATATTTCTATTCCACACTGACTTTTCACATATTTGGATGGCTGAGTTTTGAAACCTCAGAGCACATTAGGAAATAATATTTTGTGGCATTATCGAGAGGGTTTTTTCCCAAATGTGTCTACTGCCATATCTGGTATCAGTATGTGACTGGTTTGCAAACTTTTGCACATAGCCCAAAAATGGATTAGTATTGCTTGAAAATTTTATCAGGTATAAACTAGAAATGTGATAGCATTTTACATAAAAGTTTCCTCCTCAGGGGAAAAAAGAACAATAAAAGCTATATTAATGCTGAATAGCTAGTAGCTTACAAAATAGTTTTAAATTATTTTAAAGCTACTATGACACCTTTTCTTCAAATATGATTAAAATCCAACTAGAAAGGTTTCAAATTAAAGCAGAATCTTTTAATCTTGTTCTTTTTGAACACTGTGGTCTTAGAATGTTACAAAAATATCTACTCAAATATACATGTTGCTCACAAAGAGTTAATAATGCTTTTTACATGATTGCAGACTGACTAAAATTCCTCAATAGACATGTACTCTGCTTAAACCTAAGTCTAAATTTGATGGATGTACAGTTTATCCACATAGTAAATAAGAGTACAGCAGCACCAGGTAGTTTATAAAGCAGAAGTCATCAGTGGTAAATAAAATCCTATAAACAACATTCAGAACAGTATCCAACCTGTCATTTTGACAGTGCATTTATGCATTTGACAGGGACTGTCTTTTCCTAAAGAGGTTAATAGAGTCACATTTATGTATCACCGAAGTTGAACTGATCTATACAGACTGTCAGGAGAAGGGCAGATGGATAGGTAAATTAGAAAGTACTAAAATAACTTTCTCGCTGCTATAATAATGAGGGAAAAGAGGAAGAACTAGGACTCTGAGGATCATTAACTCCCTTCTGATACCATTCATAGTGTACTAACTTAGGTCCCTATCAATCCAGAGCGCCTGAAATACAGGAAAGTCACCTAAAAAGACCTGAGTGAATTATAAATGGAGGCATAGTTATACTCCAAACAAATTCTTAATGCACATTTCTGTGAACTGTAAACATCACATTATTACCAAATTCATTCATTCTAAATTCTATGCTGTAATGAAAAGCCTCTGACATAAATTGGTTTGGAAAAGGGCAAATTAATCTAATATCAAGGCATTATGGACAGATCAAATAAAATATCCTCATTTAAACCTAATAAACCTACATTTAGCTTAACAATATTCATTACTAAGAAAAAACACGTGTGCAGGCAAAAGACAGTTCACACAAAATTACATCATAAAACAAATTATCACTGGAAGAATTAGTGTTCTTTGATGATGACAAGAATGTTCATATAAAATCCAGAAAGTAAAATCTAGATATTCTCTGAAATTTGATACTAATCAAGATCAGAAATTCCACAGTGAACTACCCCTATTATAGATGACGCTGTAAGAGTTACAGAATAGACTGGACAGTTATGTAGTATAAAGCTGAAAATAAACTTTTATTTTCATAGTTCAATTCCTGAGCATGTATTATTGGACATTAGCAGAACTTTCTGCTACTATAGATCCTATGTTTTGCAGAAACACACTTTTAATTATTTCACTCTTATCAGTCAGTTGCCCTGAATACTTGCCAGAAAAGAAGAACATAAAATAGGTGCATCCATCAAAGTATCTAATTTAAAATTCAATAGTTTTAAAAAAAATGGATTTTGAATCTGCATTTACAGGCTGTTGCCTCCAACATCTGCTAAAACCAATGACTAAGATAAGACCTCAAGTTCTGGTATTTGATAAAGGGCCTTGACTTTCAGAGGACAAGTGCTCACCACTTTCTGAGCCATTAAGTAGAAAATTAAGGGCTGTGTTCCTCCATCCTAGCAGAAGCATACCATATGATTTAGGTGATGAGCCACTGAGCTGGAATTTCAATGATCAAAAATTCACAATGAGATCCTTGAGAATGAGCTACAGACCAAGACCAAGAATTATCCACACAAGTTATCGGGTGAATAGTTTTGAATAATGAGCACATATGAGTCTTTGCTTATACAATCTGTGAAGAAAATAATATCAATTCTGGAATAAATTATAAAATTAAAATTATGTATCTGTCTTTAAAACGTATTTGCTACATTATAGTGAACTGTAACCCAGACTGCAAAGGGACTGCCCTTTGTATTTCTAAGTGCAAAGTTTTCACAATAGCCATACACAGCAAGAATAACTGTCTGAATGGAAGTTATGGTGAGGTTTGTTGTGGAACAAAAAAGTATAATGCTTCTTTGATGAAAGGTCAGGCTCAGAGTAGCAATGCAAACACACAGAGTCTGGGCATAGATGAGAAGTATTTCATAAATCTAGCAGAAGTGAAAGCTGTCACTAGTTTCTTTTTATGAGCTTGTTTGATGAGAGTAGCCTGAGGTACCAATTAAAGGGAGTTACTTTATGACATTATTAGTGCAAAGTGTGTTCAAAGGTGAGCCTATTTGTCATGCCTGATTAGCACCAAGTATGGGAAAAAATTAAAATGGGAACAAACCAAGTAAAATCTGTTTTTAAAAAGATCCAGTCAAATTGATTTGACTTTCACTTGTTCAAATACAAATTCAAGTTGCTCAGAGCTTTGTTTTCTTTTGCAGACTTTTTGTAATTAGCATTCAGAATACAATTTCCTATCAACCCACAGGTACCGTGGCAGATATTAATAATACACAGCAGCTAATTTTACTGAATATTTAGGTGGGAGGTTTTGATTTACTCGACTTTCAAATCATGCTGTTATTTCTCATTCTAAACCACTTGACTTTTTCTTACCAGCCCTTGTCTGAAAAAAAAAAAGGCATATATACCAGAATTGTCAACAATTAACCTAGGTGGCAACTAGGCTTGCTAACTACATTTTGCATATATCTCAAAATTGCCTTTAAAAACTCTAGGACCTTTGCAATCTCTTCTAGAGAGTCCAGAAGAATATTTCTCATACCAAAGTCAGGAAACCATATGAAACCTTGATGCTAGAGCTCCTATAAAGGTAACCTTTTCCTAGGCTGTAATAGTGGGGATTTTCCATTTCCCCACTTCCCTAACTAAAGAATGTTTGTTGCCAATCCTCCGAAATTCCTGATTTGGAAATCTGAAATTAATCAAAAGTCATTGATTTCAGTAATTTTCCCCTTTTTTAACAATCCATAAATCTTTCTTCCCATTCTTTTGTGGATCAAAGAAAAAGTTACAGTCAAACTCAATCATATTTTAGAAAGCTCATGGGGATAAGATGTACCTGTTGATTTAGATATTAACCGGTTTTTTATTATTAAGTGCAATCTAAAACTAATTGTGTTAAAACATCACTCTTTACTCATAAAATTTCTTACAGTGATATCTGGACTTTAACCTGTAAAATCAACTCCTCTTGCCCTCTGTCCTAAATACGAGACAGAATAGTCTGTCAACAGAAGCCAAAAAAAGCCCCAGCATCAAACTTTCATAGTTATCTCCCTTCCTCCACAATATTAAAAACAACTTTTCATTTTATTGTGAATCCTAAATATATGCCTACGTTATAGAATTCTGTAAGGTGAACAACATTTATGAGTTATTGACATTCTACATGAAAAAAAATGTGCTTGAACCTAGTCCAATATTAAAACAGTGTTTCTACCTAATTAGTCTTAATTACTCAGTAGGATGCAGATACAGTATATGCATGCCATGCACCAAGAATCTACTCTCAATTGGTGTGAAGTGCACAGTCCCCTGCAGATGTGCAGACCAAGCACACAAGGCATGCAACTGGCTGGCATCCCCTTTTATAGAGGGATCTCAACAAAATGAAATTTGCTCGATAACATTTTGTACCTGCCCAATACTTAGCATTAAAAAGTTCATTTTCTATTTCTACACCATTCTAAAAATGCAAAAGGAGTTTTCATTAAAACTACAACAGAAACAGACGCCTGCCAGTGAACTGCACGTGCCGCTTATGTTCTTTCAGTTTCCAAGGGAAGAAATTATGGCATGATGCAAATCAGATTCTAAGCAAAGTTTTTCCCCTAAAAATCTTCTGGACATTAAATTTGCCCTTAAATATTCATTTTGGCTGCCCAAAACTAAAATAAGTTGGGATTCCAGTGTAAGACAAGAGAATTCCATTCAACTGCATTAAAAAATCCCAAAAAACAGAAGCCAAATAAACAAAATCCCAGTCATGAAAAAGAAACATTTCTCTCTTGACAGAGAATAAACAAACAATGTTTATTTTAGATTTAGCATGCCCAAACACATTTCTTAAGTGTACACCTATGCATTTTCATGGGAGCTTTTCCTAAGTGTCTGACAGTCATTAGAAAAGTAAATCTGCAGCAATTTCCTTCTCTCTTTCCTTACCCTTTCCTTGTAATAATCTGATCTGGTACTTTATGTACTTAAGATCATTTCTGATCTTTGTCCCTTGTTTGTCTCTTCTTTACCATATTTATAATATGTTCAGTGCTGTCCATTTGTCTTCCAATTTTGCAACACAGAAGTTAACAACTTCTGCCTTTGTACTAAAAATATGGAAGTCAGAAGAAGTGCTGAGAAAAAAACCCCACTTTTCAGCTTCAGCACATAAATCAACAATGACTTTTGGCTCCAAGGTGGGCGTGACTCTTGAAGTACTTCTTATTCCAATAATAGGCACTTCTTATTCTAATAAGAAAGAAAAAATGAAATATGGAGAAAGGCTTGGGGCCAGGTGAAGACAATGTACAGACAAGAAAAAATTAGTAAGGAATTGTGGGACTCCTATGAAATACCAAGTAAATGTTACGGAATTTCACTACTTAATTAGGTTAGAACATGAATGCAAGATTATGAAAAACAGGTAATTAAAGTATCTTGTAGGAAGTTATCTCCTCCAATAAAAAGGTTTACCAAAAAAGCAATAAAATAGGAGGAGGGAATCCCACCTAAGCAATGTTATGAATTAATACCAATGGTAAAAAAAAAATAATTCTTTCTTTCTTAGAAAGATTGGATTACAACAGTCAAAAGCTTTACACACTGAGAGAAACAGCTCAGGGATAGCAGCAGCAATGTAATTTCTCATTTTCCTTCAAAGACTTCCTCTGATCATTGTTCATGGAAGATTGACTATTGACCAGATACTTCACAGAAAATCAAACTAAGGAAATTGATACTGCATTCTGGCCTGAAACCTGTGGAATTTGTTATCATTCTTGCAGGAAGAAGCCAAGCTAGGGTCTGTCTCTGGCTATTACCAGCTCAGCCTTCAATGCTTGACATTTCTGCTATATTATTACAGCATTTTACCCCATCACCAAATCTCCAATACTCTGACATTAGCATTTTTGTCCAGTGACTCAAAAAGTCTCCTTTTGGCAAAATATGTGAGTGTGTTGCACCAGCACCAGAATATTATCCTTTACAAATCTTGGTAAGTATCTTGGTTTATCAAAAATATTCTCCATTGGAAACATTAATTAAGAAAGAAAATAAGATCCAAAGAATGAAAAGCAAATTCAGATAGAAGTTCTTCCAGAAATACTGAAGTAGCTTGTTAAAAAAACAAAAAATCAGATTTTTAAGGAGATCAATAGCAACCAAACATGTTGAGATGCATTAAGTGTGAAATGTTGGAAAGAGGTTAGTCCACTGGGGGCTGGGCAATATTTTGACCTTTCTGCCTAAAATAAATACTCTTGTATTATTTCCCTGTCCAGAAGGTGCCCTGAACATTTGTTGTTCTGTGCTACACTAAAGCATGAAAATAAGTCTGTTTTTGGGTCAATTACCTGTAGAGTTGGAAGGGACTTTTCTTCCCCTTCATCATCTTTGTTGAGGTCAGGACAGGTTAGAACCATCAGGCACCCTCTACTGCCCAAGTCAGGGTACTGAGAAGTGTGAAAGAGCATGAGCTGTGGTGAATGCTGAGTAAAATTGCCCACAACAGTGTAATACTTCTTGATCAATAGTAAGCATCACAACCAGCATTAAGGGTTTGTAGAGAAGGAATTTTCACCATTATCATCTAGCTTACAGGACTACCCAGTACAAAATAATACTGGGATCATTTGGAGGTGTCTTGACTCATCACTTCCCTAATATTGCTAATACATTTGGAACTGATGATATCCCAGGCACTCCTGTTACTTGCTTATATGCAGGTGTTGTTATAGGGCACGAAATGAACGACATGCACACGGTCAGGTCGTCAGGGCAAAAAGAGGGAAGTTCATTTTTCTACTTCAGTTTATATAAATTTTGGACAATGACCATGGATTGGACAATGAGATTGCCACCTCTCCAACCACACTGGTCAAACTAGAAGTCCATCAATCGTCCCTCCTCAAGAGAGGAATGATAAACAAGAAGGACTGTTTACAATCACATCACTTTGTTTACATGAAAATCTGTGAGAAACTCCACTACAAAAATGCAAACATTAGAAGGCTGAGAAAAATCAGGGCAACATGCAGGAAGGCACCAGGGAAACAAATATTGTAGTAATGTTCCCACTGTGTTGTGGACTGTATATCCAGGGAAAAATTCAGAATTCTGAGTGCATCACTTGCAGATTGCCCAGCACACAAAGAAACTTGATTTCAAACACAGTAACATTTTCTGTGTCTCAAAACCTGCGCACATTGCCACCCACATGCCAACATAGAGGAAGGACTAATGAAGACTGTATACTTAAAAAAACCCTGTTCTTTTGAAGTGTTATGTACAAGACACATTGAAGCAGTAAGAATTATTATTACGCTTCTTACACACTCTGTTTAACCACATAAAGGGACAATCAACTAAACCAGTGTCACTTAACTATAAAACATTTCACTGCCCTAGGGAGTTAGTCTACTCAAAAGTAACTCCCAGACACCTAGCTCTCCATCCATGATCCCTTCATCTGTGTTTCTGCACTTCAAAAAGCCAAAACTCCTCTGATGATTTATCTTAAAATGCTAAATTGAAGCACTTGGGAATGAGCATAAGATAAAAGTCCACACTCTTATCTCGAAATTAAAAAAAAAAAGTTACACCCCAAATTACCCCAGCAATGACTGCTGGCATTACAACACAGAAAAGAATGGACAGCTAATTTTGGACTTGCTTTTGTTATTCTCATTTCTTTCAGATATTTTCAGTTTTAGAAGACCTACCTCTTTCTTATCAGTTGCAAAATATCACAAAATTCTTGCCTCAATGCCTGTTAACATCCACTTTGAACTCTTTTATCACTTTTTTTCCACCAGACTTTGTTTTCCACATTTAGATTCAGCGATCTCAAAGACTGAGAGCACATCTTCATGGAGAAATCAGGAGATATAAAACATAAAGGAAGTCAAATTAAAAAAAAAAAAAAAATAAAAAAACTGAATCTATGAACTTACAGTAGAGTTTTTTTGCTTGGTTTTGCTTTTTTTATCTAAAAGGGCAGCTTCTGAATATATTCTAATTTTACAGGATTATCCAACAGAATTTGACTAGGAAAACCTTCATATCCTTCCAGCAAGGTTGATAGTCAAGGTGACAGAAGTCTTGCCTAATTTATTGTGCAGTAGTTGACCCTAGTCAATGTATTTATGACTTCTGTTGAACTGCAATTCAAATTTAATTGTTCCCATTATGTTGCAAACTCTGTTTGTACACTAAATGGTGGAGGACTATAACTCACAGATAAAGGGATGTATCTAGAAAAAGAAGCAGTCTTATTGCGAAGAACATGTAATAGCTTCTGAAACCTACTTAATTAATATAGAAAATGCTTTCAGACCTTGAAGAATATAATTGGCAAGCTCATCTCATATGGTGAAACTCCAGAATCTTTAGGAGAAACAGAGAATTATTTTACAACAAAACATTAGACCATCTTCTGTCCTTTACAGCATGGATTTATAGAGGAAAACACAGAAGTACAGAAGTATCCCAACTTTCCACTGGTACATATGCCACTTTGAGGTTTAAAAGCTGGGATATTGAGTAATACTTTAATCCAAAAAAAAAAAATCCCAATGTTTTCAAACGTATTCAGAAAATATCTAATTTTTAGTATAGGACAATTTTTACACTGTCATAAAATGAAAGTTATCTGTATGTATTTAAATAGAAACAATAGTGAATGGAGCACAAAGGAAGAGACATTTAACCTGTAAATTGCAAGGTTATTTTTGTAGCTGTGTCCTGTCTAACCAGTACAGCACATGATTTATGGTCTCCAGCAGAGCTTCATCATCATTGTTCTCACCTTTATTTCCATCATAGTTAATTAAAGGGAAGGTCATTGTCACCTTATGTTTTAAACCTTCTTAACATAATATATCACCCTGGGTACGCCTTAATAAGGGGAACTGTGAAGGAATGCTGTTATAAGAAAAAAAACTTTGGAGCATAATCTATCCTGTTAACAATTACAACTTAGATTTACACATTATGAAAGTTAATAAGCAGACAGAATGAAGGCTACATCTTGATACTCATTCAAATCTTGATTAATTGGCTGTGTGATCTCATGGAATAAACAGTAGTATGCTTTTCTTGACTTCAGGCATATGTATGAAGAGTGAGTTTCTAAAGCAAAGATCTTCCCTTGAAATAATTTTAGCATACAAAACACTGTGCCAGTGGGAAAGAAAAAAAAAAGAAGAGACAAAAAAGCAAAGCACATATTTTAAATATTACCAAAGAAACCTCTTTTGATGTTAGATGTACAAAATAAAACACCTTTAAATTGAAGATTGGCTCAGACAGATTACAAAATATTCAGACAATGAAGACAATGGGTATTAATAAAGTTTCAGTAGGTGTTAGCTTTTTTAAAACTCCTAAGGGAAAAATTCAAACTGACTTATAATTATCTCCTAAAGAAAACTAACTCTCTAAAACACACATAGATCCAGGGGTGAAAATCATTTAAATATACATTTAAATCTTAACTCCAGAAGAGCTCAAAATATCTTCTGTGCCTAATTGATACTAAAAATTTGATAACTAGTATGCTGTTTATATTATTGGCCAAAATGTGGGCCAAACATACATGTAAAATGGAGCTCCACAGCACTACTGTACTAGTTAGGTACAAATAGTCATAGAAAAACTGAATGCTGATTTCATGGCTTCCCAAACTTACACTCATTCTAGAAGACAAAGTTGATTTTCATTATACTAATAGTGGACTGTATTACAAGCCCTACAAAAGGCAATGCACAAAAGTACAGTCTTTTTCATTTACATGTAGAGTGCCTCCTGTCCCCATGTTGTAAACACAGCAGACTTGAACTTGCCTTTATGGGCACACCTTGCCTAGCTGGAGGCGAATTTGCATCTCAGCCAGCTGGGCTGTCCAGGTAAATCATGGACCACAGAACCAACCTGTCAGCTGATAGCTAAAAATCTAGATCCAGACACAAAAGTCTTGTTTATCAGCTAACCTGGAATTGCTAATTTTGTCTTCCTTACTATACAAACAAAAACTTCTCCATCAGTGGAGAAAGCAACTTGTCTCTATGGGATCAAAACCATACTGATCCAGGATCTCCTCACAGTAGCTGCAGTGCTTCCAGTACTGCCTCCAATATGCATCTCTGACACGCTGATACATTTTTAGATGGTGGTTCTAAAATTTGAACTACGCCTCAGTGGTTTGAGGAGTCAGAAAACAAATTCATGGTTGACCTGAAATGGACATTTTTATCATTCCCTTCCAATGACTTAGTTGGCAGCTAACAAATGGCCACTTGGACAACTTGCCTTTGACACCAACAACACTTTTGAAAGTACATCTCTCCAGACCCCAGAAATAGCATATTAACACTCTCTGAAAACAATAAAGATATGTTATCTCCTTATTTGTCTTGACTTGTCTTCTGGCAGCATTATTGAAAGTCCTAGATGTCTGAGATAGACACCTGTGAGAAGTTCCATAGAAAAGTCAGATCAGGTATAGACAGTATGAAAGAAAAGTGCTATACACTCAGCACCATGCTGAGAAAATTGTGGCACTTCAAGACAAACATATTAGCATATTCATGCAACAACAAACTCCTTCTCACAAGTGCAGTATGTTACTGTGTAATTGTGTGGGAGGGTGGGTTAAATAACGTACACTGTATTCAGTCACCACAAAAGTAGCCTTTGCTCTTAATACTCTGATGCGAAATTCCTCTTAAACACCAACAAATAATTTTGGCTAACAGCATAAATAATTTACAGCAACACTGTTGATCTTTACATCACATCCTGTGATGACGTGATACAAAGCTAGTTTTTTCAGGAGCTCCATTTTTCTATCTATAGCACAGCCAAAAAGCAAAGCAGAGAAGTGAGCAGGGATGAATTCAGCTCTTAAGATTCCTCATAACCAGTTGTTTGCCTTAGTCTACTGTGAAGCTCTCTGTCATGTTTATTAGAGCAGTTCATTTTGCTTCAGGACAGAAGCATGCCACAAAGCCTAAAACCAATGTTAGCACTTTAAATATCCAACCAGAAAAATGCACCTCTCACCATATACATTCATAAAAGGAAGAACCCTGGCCACAAAACATAATCTACACTACACTTGAACTGCTGGAAACCTGAAAAAACAACCAGATGTTTTACTTCATGTTCCAGGCCTTCCAACTGTATTTAATTCCTGTCTGTTATTGTATAAAATGAGAGGTTTAGCTAAAGAGTATCTTTTGCATAAACAGTGTATTGCTTCAGCTCCTCTTGAGATGTGAGGAGACCTCTTAAATTTTGAGGCCTTAAAATTTCTCTCTTGAAAATACTCTAAGCAGTCTTAAACACTTCGGTAAGTCAAAAAAAAAAAAAAAAAAAAAAACGCCAAACCCACAANNNNAAAAAAAAAAAAGGCCTCAATGCCAAAATACCATTGAAAAAACCAGTGTTTCTATTACACATTTGGCAAGTCTTCTGACCTCCCATTAAGGAAGGCGTGTGCAATTCACTGTGCCAGCTCTGACTGACGTACAAAGATAAACCTGGCCCCTGCTTTAGAAGCTCCTGCTGACTAACATATTGTATACAACTTACAACTTCTTATCAAATCTGAACTAATTAACTAATTACTAGCTGCATGAAGCTTCTTGGCTCTTCATCCACACATCAAAGATCTGTAATTAATACAACCTTCATAGCTCCTAATGGTTTTGCACCTCTCTTTGAGCAATATATTCACTGCTCCTGCATTTTCAAGGGTTCTTCATTATCCTCTTTTCCTCCTCACACTTGGCTTGGCACTAATAGGAAAGAAAGAAAAAATGACCTATACTTGCTTTGGGCAATGACCTGCACTGCCTGTCCCATCCACAAAAGCTGAGGAACTGGAGGTGTCAGGCAGTCAGATGAAGGGTCTTTTCAGGCATGGAGGCTGCAGCTTCTCTCTTCTGATGGTACCTAAAGCAGAGTCCAAAATCAAAGTTAAGCAACGTGTCAACTCTGACAGACATCCTATCAGCTGAGAAAGAGATTATGTTATCAAACAAAGAGCGTCTGGCTCTGAAGGAGGGACAGTCTTATGAGGAGCAGCTGCGGGAACTGGGGTTGTTTATCCTGGAGAAAAGGAGGCTCGGGAGACCGTATTGCTCTCTACAACCACCTAAAAGGAGAGTGTAGCCAGGTGAGGGTCAGTCTCTTCTTGCAAGTAACAAGTGACAGGATGAGAGGAAATAGCCTTGGTTGAGCCAGAAGAGGTTCAGATTGGATATTAGGAAAAAATTCACTAAGGAAAGTGTTGTTCAAGCACTAAAAGAGTGTGTTCAGAATATATGTGGATATAGCACTGAGAGCATGGTTTAGTGGTGAACATGATGATGGTGGTGATTTGACTTGATAATCTTAGAGATGTTTTTCAATCTTAATTGATCCTAGGATTCTACACAGACATGTAAATTCTTGTCTTCAGCTCATCTGAATTTTGCTGACACAGATTTTTTCTCATGTGGCAAAAAAATGTCTCCTTTATTAGCAGTTTTGAACAAGTTTACAAGGTTCACTGCCTACACACTTGACAAAATTTTAGTATCTCCACTAATCTGCAACATCCAATGAACCTTGACACTGATTATCCAGTAACAGCCCCAGCTTGTCTTCACAATGACTCTTGAATAGTTTCTCAACACAAAATATGTAAATTGAGAGATGTCTGAAAAGAGAAAACTTAGGATCCCCCTCATACTGCAACTGTCTTCTACTCAGGTGAATAACCCCCTTAGTAGTATCACCCCTCTCCTGACATCTGGCAATAATTTCAGCTGCATTAGAAAGGAAGTTCCTTAGAAAGGAGCAAGCAATTGAGAATGCAGTAGTGCAGCAGTTCAAGCCATTAGAAGCAGCAGTGGAACAGATAACAGGAGGTTTTCTTAACATCTCTTCCAAATTCCATGGTACCACCCAAGCATCCTTTGCCTCCTCCAGAAATTAGACAACAACTAAACATCAGCTATTTCAGGGAAGACCTTCTGTCCAGGTGGTCATCTGCAGCAAGAATGGGATAAAATACAAACTGTAAGAAAGGTGAGTCCTAATGTACCCTAATTTATAGTGGAGAAAAGCATGAGCTTTTTGGCCTCAGGGACTTGGAGTCTTTACTTGACACTGGTATTTAAAGTGACAGATGATTACCCAGAGATGGAAATAACATGACATTAAAATATTCCCCAAGAAATACAATGTTTGATACCCTAGCTCAAGAAACCTACTCCAAAATAAAAATAAATAATAACAATAATAGTCAGGGTGGCTTGGGAGGCAGCATGGAAAGTCTGGTTAAGTAGAGCTAGTGAAATGACCCTATGTCTAAGAGCAAGATCTGCCCTTAATGCCTAACAAAGCCATTTAATGGTTGGGTAGAAATCAGTAATGAGACTCACATGGGAACCACAGTGAATGAACTTTACTTACTGACATGTCTACATATCCCTGCTATGAAAGATCTCATGATCAATGCTTATCAGTAGCTGTATATCTGTCTACAGAGACCCAATCTCACATTATAAATATCAATACATTCTCAATTAATAACCAAAAAAATCACACTCACAACTCATTGATGACCTTCATAGGTAACAAACAAAGCTTTGTACCCCTTAAAAAACTATGGCAGTTTTCTTCTCCCAGTCTCTCACCTTCAAAGCACACTTTTTTCTATTTCCTCTCAAGACTTAGGAAAGTCACACTGTTCAAAAGTACAGCCACAGAGTACTACAACACAGATGAAATATCACCTGTCAAAAAGCTCCCACATTTTCTATATTTTTTTTTGTTTAAAATATGACAACAATGCCACCTATTAATAGTCTGAGACTGTATTTATATGATTCTTTAATTTATCCTGATTGTTAGGTTACAGAAATCCAGCTGGTCTCACAATTGCCTGCTAGTTCAGCATGTCCCTCTCCAATGTGACTGATTTGCTGAAGAAAAAAAGTTAAAAATTGTGAGAAAAGTTCAATTCTCAGCATTACACAACAGGGTAGAGAATAGCTAGCAATAAAAAATATATATATACATTTCAAGCACTGTTTACTATTTATATCTTTATAAATCATGTATAGCATCCTGCTCTATTCATATTTTTACAGCATAAATTACGTAGGTGACAAGTTGTGACAGTCATACAAAATCTGATTTTATGACATTTTTCCACTTGCTCTCTTTGGTATTAAAAAAATCAGGTTAATGTCATTCTGCTTTGTATTTATAGTTCCTATAGAATGACATGGAAAAATTTCAGAGTAGGTTAGTCACATTGATATGCATTTGTTTTCCTACATAACTGAGACTGCTTACATATAAAATCAGTAAATTTACTGTAATCCATGTCTCAGCAAGCCAGAACTATTTATACTAATTCATATAAAAATCTTGTATACTAAGAAATGTCTATAAATATTCTCTTTGGGATTTCTAAATTCACCTGCCTCTTTAAAAACTATTCCTGTTTCTCTAGTGACTCTGAAAAGAAAATACACTGAAAATGTAAAGGACTATTTCTCCTCCCCTCAAAGCAATCATCATTGTGACTTACTTTAATGAGGTAGGACTACATAAAACCTTTCTAAGTGGATGTAATTTACAAATCAAGATTAATCAGTTAACATTTTTCTCTGACTTACCCAACAAAATCCATCCTCCTAAAAAAAAAAAAAAAGGAACACCAACTAACAACATTTGTTGCCTCATATATTAGAAAACATAAAATATTTCTTATGCTGCCAACAGCTCCATAATAGCAAATACAGACACACTCTAAAGAAACACTGAGTTTTATTACTTACAATATGGCAAGCAACACACCCTGTAGATTCTTCAAATTATGGCACAAAGAAAGTGATGATGTAGTTGTCTGGCAAACCTGAACAGCTTTCTTGATCTCAGCAAAATTGGAAAGAAAATTATTTCAGGGTCTATCAGAGTCAGCTAAACAAAAGACAAGAACTCCTAAGAAAAAATAAATACCATTAGATTTGCTTTTCACACTGCACTGGTTTAGCACAGATGGTGATTGACCAAAATTTCAGTTATTGCACAATAGGATGTCCCTGAACATCCTAACAAGGCAACATGCAATCATTTTTTGTAGTAACGTTTTTTTCTTTATTATTATTATTATTTTATTCAGCTGATTTGAGACTTGTTTTCTTCTGGCTTAGTTTTAGGAAGATTTATGAATATTAGGGGGAGTTGCTTGTTTGTTTGTTTTTCCAGTTATTAATATTGCCAGTCCATGATGTGCATTACCCGCATAACGCATGATTCTCCCTATCTAGGAAGCAATTCCTGTTCCTTTTGCCCTGTGAATACAAACAGAAGTTAAGGATTTTGTGCTAGCAGGGTTTTCAGACTGATTGTCCAAAATAGGGTAGGTGAGAGAAACTCAGGACAGACCTCTAAAGGATCTGTAGCATGAGGCAAAAAAGAAACAAACCCTTCTCACTAGCAGAAGGTTATAGAATCATTGCAAAATTAGCCCACTAAATATAGTACACTTTTTTTGAGGTTCTTTGACTTTTTTTTTAACTGTAAGTAATTCCAAAAAAATAACGCGGTATTTTGATAAACCTGAAATACTGCCCAGCACTGCAGAAGCATTTTTTATCTCTATACCAATACATTGTTTAAACTCACCTGCACACATCTTTTCCATTTCAATTTTTGTCATAAAGCCATCAGGCTGTTTTTGAGGCCAATGAAATATTTCTTAATAACCTGCATGAAGGCAAAATTCATTGCTTAACTAATGCTACCAACTTTTTACAAACAAATAATTTATTTTGTTGTAAAAAGTGCAAGGTGTTTCTTGTATCTCTCATTTTCCACTGCCAAAGAACAATTGCATGCTCTAAGAAAGCTTGCAAAGGCACGGGCAAACATGCCAAAACTACTCCAATGATGGGAGGCCAAAAGATAAGATCTCTTACAAATCTAGGCTGCTTTACTGTAGGCTTTTCAATATGCCTCAGCAAAGAACCCTCTTTAAATCTTTCAACAGGTTATTTCTGCCCTTTCATTTCAGCCAGTGGTACTCCAGCCCTCCCAGCATGTTTTTCAGAGAATATGCCAGAACATATCTAACAGCACACATCACCATGTTTATTAGAAGACAGTCCCTATTGAGTAAGTAAGTACGTACCTGGGAAGAAATGCATTAAGTAAATGCAAACGAAACTAGTAATGACTATGCAACACGTTAATCTGAAATAACTACTATCAATATCTCATGTTAATTCTGTCTCAGAGGAGCACCTTCTTGTATGACTACCATATGCTTTTATCCTCTAAAAATGTTGACTCTCTCTAGTGCCTATTAGAAAGATTTCTCCCAGGCGTTGTGATCATGTTTCAAACCACTTATACTCTTGGACAGCCAAGGGACTGCATTTGCTCTATCAGAAACCTAATGCTGAATACCCAATACTTCAATGTGTCAAATTTATGTGTGAGCATGAATTAAAAAGCACCAGGCAGTGAACTAGCAAAACTTCAAGGAAAACACTCAGCACTGCTGCGATCTAATACACGTATCTCCATCAAGTTGCCATCTTTCATTGATTCAACACCACATTATGTGTCTCAAAATCCACAACATACTGCATTGGCTCTATAAATATTTCGTCTTCACGATCTTTAAATAAGACTTAAGTAAAAATTAGAAAATTTTATTTCAATTATGTCAGCTTAGAAAATGGAATTGGAACATTGATGTTAAAAATAGATCTGGCTCAAATCCAACCATTTCTGCAGGGTTAATTTTTAATCCTGGCTACTTCCCTATTTTGATCCATTATACATCTTCACAGTGAGCTGTACCAGTAAAATGAGGAGACAAAAGGATAAGGATAAGCATAAGCAGCTGAGGGAAGGTCTACAGTCTACTTCCTCCAGCGGTGATGCTAGCTGTGCAGCTAAAAGAATTAATTCGGCTCATAAATCATGTAATGATATACTATTTTTTTTTTTTAAATTTGAAGTCTGTTAGGAATTTATTTTCTATTTCCAGGAGGAAATTAAAAAAAAGAATACAACGGAATCTCTATAATTAAAACTGTCATATTTTGAGATGCATAACCAAGCCTAAGCATTATGTAAGTATGTGGATACTCCTCATAAATTCTTGCCATGTTAGACATCCCTCATGCACAGTGTTTCCTAGAATTTTCCTTTCTCTTTCACTGAGCACCACAAGTTTCCTATTCCAGGCCCAGTCCCAGCACAAAGGAAAGATGCAAACAAAATTTTCTTCTTCTCTTTCCTGTGCAACTACTTCACTCATGCTTCCTTTCCTGTTGGTTCTAGACACCAGCCTTTCAGGCTTGGGGTGCAATTTCTGGCAGAAAGGAATACACATGGCAGAAAGAGCCTATCCCGCACTCCATATGGAGGGCATGAAATCCAGGCAGTCAGCAAGAGTTTTGTCTGTCAGGCCACAGTTTCACACAGCATGTCCATAGTTGAATGACAGACACAAAAGAACTTGAAAAGTGCTACGCTCGTAAGATAGATGTCATGGCTGACAGTTATGGTATGGAGCTGTCAGCTGGGAGCAAAAATACATTCACTGCCGAAATATTATTCTCCCTCTCCACCCCAGGGCTGGTACGGCCCAACTTTCAAATAACTGCAGGCCAAGATTTGGTGCTTAAGGAACGAATTATGAAAACCCATATCTTCAGATAATTCATTCCTTTCCATAGATCACCTCTTCAAGTTTTGTGAGCTCTAGGCTAAAATTACAAGTTTGGAGCATGCTTTGTCAAGCTTGTGCTGATCAAGGGAACTGACAACATAATTGTTTTATCAAGATGAGTATCTATTTAATGTTCTTTTAAGATTCTGCCCAGCTGGACTGCTAAGCAGAAATTTATGAGGTTTTAGAACAGATGTAACCAGGTTTAGAGCTATGGGGATCCTTTTCTTCCTCCAGATGTACATATACTCATGTACAAGAGTTTCATATTTAGTTTCATCTTTCTCTCTCCTTCTTCCCTCCTGCCTACCCATTTCTTGAGCTGATAATGCCATGGACATTTTAATTAATCCACAAAAATGCCTAAAATAATTTGTCTTGAGCAGCGAGGGAATTAAAAAAATAATAGTAATTTAAATACTTTCAGGCCCACTGTACATTGTTTCAGACCATGGTTATCCCCTAAAGGTGCTAGCAAGTTGCATAATCTTAACATCTACCAGTATGCAGAATGCATGAAAGAAAAGCAGTAATTTATGTTTCTAAAACTAAATACAGACTATTTAAACAACTATTAGGTAAAGTGTATTTCACTGTATGGCAATATTATGAAGTCCAGAAGAGCAATTAATGATGCACAAAGAAGTGTGCAGCTCAATGCTATACTTTTAATAAAGATATCTGAATAATTTTCTCTATGTAATGATTGCAGTCAGCCCAGATGCAGAGGAAGTTAAAATCACATTGTCATTAATTTTTTATATATGAATTTAAAATACTTTATCAAGACAATCCCTTGGAGGAACATTTAAAATAATTGCATGCCTTCATTAGTTAGTAGCAATTCAGAATGATCGTTCTCTAGTACATGCTCTGGAAGAACTTTTATGAAGTTAGGATGAAAGCTTTAAATTCATCACATGTACAACATTCACTGAAGTTTAATGCAACTAAAGGAAATTATTAAAAGTTATCTAAATAATCCAGTATTATATATATTTATCTTCAGCACAGTTCTCTTCCAGAGAAACAGAAGAAAGATGATCATGGTTAGAAAATCAGCAGGATGGGTTTGATGATTGAATTTTGATTGTGTCATCTTTGTCTGAGATATAAAGGATTAGTCTTTTATGAACTAGTTTACCTTCCAGCAATCAAGGGGTGATAACTACATAAAGAAATCACTCAGTGTAAGATACGCTTCTTACAAAACTCTAGTTTATCAAGGTAGACTTCCAATTAACTAAATACAAATGTATTCTGTGATAATATTAAATCCTAATAATACCGGTAGTACTAAATAATAATTTTAAAATATTAAAGTTATTATTTCCTATTTGAACAAATTCACTTAAAGTATCTGCATTCAAATATTGATAAATTAATTCTCAAACTCTTGCCTTCCTTCCCCATAATTTTTTTTTTCCAGAAATAAGAGATAATTGAGTCTGGACATTGTTGAAGAATTGGGCTGACTCAAGTATTGTCTGACTACAGGCACTGTTGAGGTATGTTGAAACATTTTATATCTGGTAGGATAAATTTTATGTTACTTAGCTCTAGAGTTCTTTCTAAAGCTTTTAACACTACAAGAAACATATCAAGGAGTTCAACTGTTACTAGGTTCTGAAGAGCTATAATCTGAGAAATAGTAATTTTGGAAGAAAAGTAGAATTGTCCTAGGTCTGAGACCAAATACTGGATAGAGGTTTTAATCCTTATTTAACAGTACTCCACATCTTGAAAGATACCTTCAAGAAATTTTGATGGCATTCAAATTGAAACCAGGAAAGGTGCTCTTCCAATGCGGGAAGCAATGACTAGCAAAGACATAGGGTTATAGTCAGACGAAATATTTCAAATCACAAGGTGAGGACCAAGTTCTGCCTCCGCAAGAATCAAAGGAGACTTGTTCAATCTTTTTTTTAATCTGATTTTTCCTTGTTGGGGTGTTTTTTCTTTGTTTTTTAAAGAGTAATAACAAATAATTTACTTCATTATCTCTTCTGCAGTTTTTCTTTATGTCAATTAAATTCCTGCTTTCCTTCTGTTTTACAATTTTCTCACCCAAGATTCTGCCACTTAGGGTGCTTGAATCTTCCAGAAATGCCTCTTCTCATTACTGGAGAATCTTTTTAGGTGATAAAAGAGGATTTTACAGCCCAAAACCCCCATATTTGAGAACCAGAATTCTATATTCCCTGAGCTCTCATGAATAAGAGATCTTCATCTGTGTCCTGAAGGGTAAAGACAACTGTAATGCAAAAAAATTACGATGTGAATAATTACTGCCTCATCTCTTACCAAAAATAGATTTTGTTCTGGTTTTGAAAAGAAGAAAAAGAAATAAATATTTAATAATTTTTTTTACTTATATGTGGAGGTTTCCAATTCAAAGTTCTTTCTTTTTTGATATTCTTTTAAATAAAATGTCAAGTCATTACATCATCTGGAAAAAAAAAATTAAAAACCCAATTATTTGAACTTTGACTAATTTTCAAACACACTATTACAGTGAATTTAGTAGAAATGTATGATGCTTAAGCCTGAGCAGAATATGGTCCATTGCAAATGTCTCCTGTTCCATCATGATAATTTAATTCCAATAAAAGACAAAACTGTTGTACGCACCCATATTCAAACACAAAATGAAATGCATATTTGGATATTCAGTTTTGTTCTTTGACTCCTGTGCAAAACTCTTATTTATTTTTTGTGAAAAATCGTTATGCATGAAAGGAATATATTGATTATTTTTCTCTGTTGGCTTAAATCTGATTTCAGAATTAGGCTGAAACAAATATTATCTTTTGACATACTATTTAAATTTCCATCAATAGACATTTTAGAAGAAAACCTAAGTATAGAGATCTTACTCACACGCTCTGTTTTCTTTCCAGCACTAGCATAAATCAAAACAAAACAAAACAAATGATTAGATGGCAATACAAAAAAAGGTAGGATTTCTATAAGACCCCATCTTGCAGCTATAAATGGTAAAACATACAAATGTCTTCAATAGAGCTGAAGTTTAATATTACTATCCAAATTCCATTTTATCCCACTGTAACCACCACCAAAGGAGGGGTTTTATGTTGGAGATAATATGATACTGCAGTATAAGCCCTCCTCAGATTTCAAACAGGTCAACTTGTCAAAGCTTTTTAAGGGAGCCAATTACATTAATTTTCCACAGCAGAGAAATACATATTTCATTTCCATCTCCCACTAGAGATGGGGCCCAGGGATTCTGTTTCGAAAGGCTCTTATCACTAAGTAACATTCGTACCCCCAAAGGAACCTTTGGCAGTCACTGGTCCATTGATATAATTGAGCAAGGTATGAGCTGTCTGACACTGCCATGGCATTGCTCAATAGCACTGTGCACTAAGCACTCGGAACAATGAAGCTTCAGCAGACGGCCGCATTGTCAATAAATTTCAATTACACTAATTGCCAAGAGTTCAATGAGTGCACTTTCAAAGGGGAGGGGGAAGGACGGATGGAAGATTAAAAAAGAGCCTATGTCTACCAGAGCTAAAGAATAGGATGCAATAAATAAACTGCAGCTTCTAATGGGGGCATTAATGTATTTTTTTAACATGGCTTAACAAGATTTTACAAGCTGTACCAGTTTCAGGGATCCTGTTTTACATTTCTTTCTTACTGTCTCCAAACAACCTATACAGAGACTCAATTATGTGGCATTATCTTTCAGGGAAGAATCATTTTCTTAGGTTTTTATGTTGTTTGTGTTCTGCTCAGGATGGATAATGCATTTGAAAGGAGAATGCTACAATGTCAATTCCATGAGCAAATAAGGCTGCTCACTGAACAATCATATAGCAACAAAATGCACCACCTTACTGCAGTGATACAGTCACATATTCTAAATTAATTAGGGATACTTACATATACACATGTGTATTCACTCCAATCACCATTAATATTAGGCTCACAGCAGTGTACAGAGTACAGATACAAGCAATTGATATACTTAACTCTTCAACACAGATTATTTACTGCAATGTCTGAGCTTGCATAAAAATATTCTTGCCTATTCTGAGCTAAACCTGGGAATATTTTGTTTGGCTTATAGGGGCCATGACCCCAAACAAAGTATTTCCTGATATATGTAGTTCTGGTTTGGTTTTTAATACTGCTTTCTGTGTAAAAGGGGCTCAAAGGAAAAGGCATTTTGCTTAGTATTTTTTCAAAACTCTATAGAAATTCTAAGTGAGTAAGTTAAATGTTTAAATTAGCAACAAGATGATGAAACCTTAGAGTGAAAACTTTGAGATCTGTTAACAGTTCCTGCATCTGTAAGAAATGTATGTACAAATGCACTGAAAAAACTGCTTATCCAAAAGGAACTTAAGGAGGTCTACAGATCAATCTTCTGCTCAAAGCAGGGTCAGCTCTAAGGTCAGAACAGGTTACTCAGGACATTATACAGTTGAATTTTGGAAATGCTGAGGATAGAATTTGTCCACCCGCTCAAAGCAAATTGTTCCAATGGAACTGAACTGGACTGAACTTACAGGGAAAAAGATTGTCCTTATACGTGCTTGGACTCTCTCATGTTTCAGCTTGGGCTAGTTCCCTCTTGTCTTCTCACCATGCCTCCCATTGACCTTCCAGTGAAAGTCCTTGGTCTAAACACTGTTTAAGACAGAGGGCAGCTGTTCTAACACACAACACAGACAGGTAATTTATATTACCACAGCTAAGTATGGCAATATCAAGAAAAAGATTTGAAAATGGGCCTCCTCCAGGCCACTCTATTGGCTCTACTGGCATTCAAAAAAATCTCTCAGCTTTAAAAAGCCACATAAAAACTACAGAAGGTTTTACTGTAGGCCAAATTTGAAATCTCAAAGAACTCTGCAGAAAAGAATGACAGTTTCAAAATCAGTCCAGGGAAACAAAACAGAGTTGTAGTCTAATATTTTTTCAAGATTTTTTCTTTAATAAGACTTAATAAAGTCTGATAAAATTAGTTTGACGAAATTAGGTCTTCAGCATCTCAGCACACCACTGAGAGGGTTGACAATAATGACTAAAGCTGTAATGGGCTCGATAAGACACCAGAAGGGTTTACAGGACACTAGCTCAAGGCACAAAATTTAGAAACAGTCACTTACCTACACAGGAGATTTTTAACAATTTAATTGAGAAACATGAGCAGATAACCTTATTTTTCTGGGTAAAAGGAACAAATACTTTCTAGCAAGAGAGAAGGAAACGGTGGAACAAGTGTAAGACTCAATTGCCTCCTGTGCTTCGTTATGTTTCTGAGTTGATAGACATCTAAAGTTTAACCCCTTTTTTACACCTCAGAGGGACCAGATCAAGATTTGCCCATGGCAAATGAAGGAAAACCAAGGAAGGACTGAGAGCAGGACTTAAACCTCCCGGAGGCAATATTACCCAGTCACAGCATGCAGAGATTTCTGCAGCTAGGATGATAAGTAACGCGAGCCCGAGAAACGCCACAGCGTCGCAGCGTAGGAAAGGGGCTCCTCACTGATATCACAGCTAATAACACTACATGTGCAGACTAGAGGTGGATGAGGTATGGCTGAGGATGAAGGCCTGAGGTGATTGGAGGAAATCTCCTGGACAACGATGGAATGGAATAAATAATTGATACTTCCACCTTGCAAAGCAAGCCTTACACAGCAGAAGTAATGAATGACATTTAAGAGCTATTTCCAGGAATTTATGAAGATTCTGAGACACCCAAAAACTGATCCCAGATATCACAATATATTTAACTAAACTGAATGCTGCTACAAAGGCAGCACAAAGGCATGGGCTGTTTTTCAAAATTCACTGCAAAAATGAAAACCCTTTTGGATGTATTAGGATTTTCCCTAATCTAGAGAAATCAGGTTTATGAGTAGTCACTATCAGATTTCTCTTTCTCATCCATTTCAAGCAGCTAATGTGGAAGTGGAATTCAATGTGAAAATTCTAAGGAGTGTTCTTAAAAATCAGTGCATGTATAAAGGAATAATGATCAAGTGGTTTTCCACCCAAAAAGCTGAGCAGTGCTGTGTGCTTCCCACACTGCACAGCTCTGTTCAGTCTTACTTCACTTTGCACTGCTCTTATTTAAGTCAAGGTGTTGTAGCCAAAGTTCACAAAGTTTGTTTCTCATACAGCTCACAAAACGCCTTGTTCAGGTTGAGAATTCTTTCTCAGGCATTTTTGTTAACTACAGCACTTCCACAGAAATTTCAGAAGTCTAGAACAAAGTTGCAATGTCAAGTGTTTTTAAGTGGAACACAGCAGACTGTTTAGTTTCAGCTGCATTAGATATTGTGATCACAGAACATTTTTGTTTACTTATGACTATATTAATTATAACAAAAACAAACCCACACATTTACTCTTTAAAAAAAGAAAAATATTTCCTGCTCATGAAGAGGTTTTCCAACTTTTTTTGCACAAAAATATTAGATGTCAAAATTAAAAAATCAGCCCAAGTATGTCACTATTTTGCAGCTGTCCTAAGACTACCATAAAAAAGTAGAGAGGCTAGTCAAAACTGTTAGTTCATCTGGATATTTATATTCTGCTAATCAAAGTAAAGGAATTGTTCAGAGATTTAAAATCAGGAGTCACAATGATCCCATATTTCAACTTCCTGCATAAGAGAAGCTGTACAATGTCACAGAATCATTTCTGAGGCAAGACTGATAACTTGTGGTTAGACGGAAGCTGTTTTTAATAAAATATCTGACCTTAATCTGAGAACCTAACAACGGATATTCCACTGCAGTTATTGGTATTTGCTGGTGTTTCATTTTACTTAAAACCATGTATGTAGTTCCCATTGCTGCTCTTACCCACATGCACTGTTCTGCCTTTTGGAATTTGTTAAGATTTTGTCTCAGAATTTTAAAAGAGCAGTAGGAATATATTTATACAAATCAAAAGAAGACAGCATCAAAGGTGCTCTGTGCATCTTTGACATGAAAATGCACCCTGAAACAAAATCTTAACATTGATGTGAAGACTAATTTTAATGTCAAGTAGCATATGCCTTTCCTGTTTTCCATAGGCTATTTTGTTTATGGGTTACAGGAAGATAATGGAACATTCTATATGAAATGGATAAATCACACATGAACTAAATTAACACATATATAACACAATCAATATTATATTTATTATAATAATTATGGAAAGCTATCCATTCACTGGAAAATGTTTTTCTAAGATCAGATTATACTGTGAGGTACTCCACTGGTAAAACAATTTATGAATGAAGTCCATGATACATAACAAGTCAGGAAAACCATATTTTACCTCAGAAATGAAGATTTTTCCCTAGCGTAAAAGAACAAAGTTAACTCGTGGAGTATAATATATACTGAATAATGGAACAAATATATAATACATAAAATTATTTCATTTTTCTAATTTTGGAACATGTCTCATGTATGTCAAAAAATAAGTAATGGTTAATGTAATCTAGACTACAATTCCAAGGCTTTTTTCCAAGAAAGAGAAAATTATTCTTTTTCTTATGTTATTTTATCATAACAGCACAGTGTGGTTTATATAAAAAAATTGTGGTTGTGTATCTTTTGAGATTAATGAAGTAAACTCATTGAAACAAAATAAATTTAAGCCTAAATCATTATAACTTTGGATTACTAACATTTCAACTTGATATGTTTATTAATGTCATCTTTACTATCAATTTTTTTAATCCATTGTACTGTATTCTTCAAATTATAAAAAACGAAGAACACATTTTCCTAATTCAGTCCCACTTTTGTAGGAGACCCATGAGACTAAATGAGGTTGTTACATGATTCCTGATGTCTAAGAGCATTTTTTTTTTTTGCTTCCTTACATTTAGATGATACTTCTGGGATAATAGGACATAGCTATATGCATCTTTCTGCATTATCCCACAATGTTTTAAGTCTCTTTTGTTTTCCACAGACATAAATTAATTTTATAGTATTTACTACGTATCCAGATTGGAATGAAAGCTCTCTTTTAAACCCTAAATATTTAGTTCCTTTCAGAACTTATGTTTTAAAAAAAAAAAATCTGCTAAGTGTCGTTGAAAACTCTGGGAATCTATGAGAACAGTCTCCTGTCCAAGCGTACTAGAGAAGTATGATATATTAAACCTGACAAGATGATGTTCATTAATCTTTGAAATGTAGTCGGGACACTGGTAATTCCAAGAGGCATTACATTAAAATGAAAAGCCCCCTTATGGCAAATGAAGGTGGTTTTTTGTTTCCTGTCATCATCCATTTGTAACTGCCAATAGCCGCTAGTTAAATCAATGCACCTGATAAATATTGCTTGACTGAGGAAATCTAGAGAATCATCATTTCTTAGCAGTGGGTATTTATCTTGTTTTCTTATTGCATTTATTTTTCAGCAGTTCTGTACTCTGAAAACCTGCTCATACCTTTTAGTTTTTCAGCAATTAACATTGGCCTAAGGGCAAACTGAGCAAGGGAGATGGTTTCAGACCAAAGCATATACTACAACTGTTTCTTTCGCACACTTCCTTACAGAGGTTTGTGGACAGAATTTCATGAGTCCTGATGGTTTTATTCAACATCTACCCCTCTCAGCTGTATGGTAATGTTTGTAAGACTTTGAAACAGAAAAGCCCTATTTCCCATCCAACTCAGGAAAAACAAAACTAATACCATCTCTACAACATGACTCTGGGAATTGATCTATATCCCAGAAGTAAGTGAAGACTGGATCCAGGCAATGATCCTCCCTCTTTAATCTTTAAACCATTACAAAATTCAAGAGAAACAGAGGAAAAATCTTTTACTGTTTACTGTTTAACCTTTTAGCTGCAAGTCACACAGTTATGATTTATAAAGGAAATATGTAAAAGAGGGTGGAAGCAAAAGACATATACTAGATACAGTCTTTTAAAATCTCGTTTGTTGGGTTTGCCTATAGTAGACAAAATATGAAGTGCAAATTTAAGGCTTATTTATATTTATTTAGCCTAAACATTTATGTCTCTTGCTTTTAAAAAGGCAGTATTTTTCAGAAGTGCCTTTTGACTTTGATTGTTCCATTATTTTACATGTCTAGCCTCTGGTCCATACATTTGGGCAATCCAAGATTAGTGATCACCAAATACTGACATGTGTTGGTGTATTTTTCTTTAGGGGTAAGATTCCCAAACTATTAAAATCCTTCCTTCAGTGACTCGCAAAAACACTTCTAAGATGCTAAATTTTCATAAGGAGCAATGAGAACCTATTTAGTTTAACAACAGAAAGAAGCTCTTTCCAGTGATTTATTGATGTTTATTGCCCTGATAGGCAATGAAGTAGAGACAGAAGTGCTTTGAGTGGTATTCTGAAGCACAGAGTCAGGAGTCTTCTCTTCAGAAATTCCCTACTTGATCTTGACCAAGCTAATCTGAAAACCAGCTCCCCATCTTTACAATGGGCTGACAATTCCATCCTACAAAGCACTAGTAGTGTGTAGGTATAATATTATATAAAATGAGACACACAGCTACCAGCCTTAAGAGCTGTGAAAATACCAACAATATAATACCTAAACCAGATAGTATTTCAAGGGGAACACTTATTTCACAAGTATGTTATTTGGAAAAAAAGAAGTAAAGCACATGTTATAAATTTACTAACAGTTTTAGTCTATAGTTGATTATATCCAGTTGCTAAATCAGTCTCTTCTCCCAAGACAGAAAATTCATTAAAAATTCATTTTGCCTCATTAGCTGGAGATGTTTCTATTTTGAGTTATACTCTTACCTGAGTTTTAATAGACAGATTTCACTCAGAATTTGTAAAAACATCTATAATAAAAGCTTGGTCCAGAGAAACATTTAATTCACACATAACTTGAAATATAAAAATGATGTCACTGAATTCAGTCCAGCTGGCTATTTATGGTTACACCCATGTGGGCATCTATGGCCTCTCAACTGAAGTCACAAATTTGCAAGGTTGTCCTGTGCTGCCATACATTTACACCACATCATGGAGAAGGTCACCCCAATGACTGAAGAGCCAAGAACAAATCTTTCACTAGACACAACATGGTTTGCCCGAAGACAAACTGCAGGGAAAGGAGGGCATGGATGCAACACTGCTGCCTGGCACCACACAAATACGAAATGAAAAACAGCCAGAGGACTGCTGATGTTCTATGTCGCACCCTCCCTGTGACAAACACAATATCAATGCAGAAAACATCATGCAAAACAGTCACAAAGAGAGCTGTTGAAAAAAATTCTACCACACTTAGAAGGAAGAGAAAGGAAGCACTGATGTATTTTTTCAGAAATAACCAACATAAATAGCTCATACATATATAAATTCTTCCATTCCAATTTCACAATTCTTTCATTCCAATTTTCATCTTTTAATATCATTTGGTAAAGTCTTACACTTTTGTCATCACTGCCATTCAGTGGGCTTTATCATAACAATGGTCATCATCAGGATAATTTCTGCAGTACATGTTCAGGTCTGGCTTCAATAAAAACAAGACAAGCTTACTCCATCCCACCCATCTACCTCAGCCTGCCGGAACTGAAGGACAATTCAATGCCTCAACAGCCAGCTTTACTGGAGGTGGCTTTAGAAACCAAGCCCCGGCTGCTTGGCATTCACTATCTTTCTCACATCCTCATTTTCAGTCAGGAATAGCTTGCTCTCATGTTTGACAATATATATTTCACATTTGGTAATTATTCTTCATCACATTATCATAATGTACCATGTCCTAAGGGCATCAGCCCTTTGAGATTCAGTTCTCTTGGCCTCTCCCATTAATACAGGCCTACTGGCTGTTTTACATGATTGAGGTTTGACTCACAGAAATACAAATAACATAAATTTAGGCCACTGGCTTTTTAATCTCCCCTTGGCTCCCCAGCAAGGCAGATGACAATATTCTAATCTGTTTTCCATTATAATTAAGGCTCTCATTTAGTTTATGGTTTTATAATTGAAGCACCACCCCTCAAGAAAAATCACAGGTTCTTTTCCACTTCACAGGAAAATCAGGAAAATTCTGCACATAGCAGAAGGGGAAATAGACAGCAACAGAAAAGACATTTATAGAGAAAAAAGGACATGTTCAAAAAGATTCACATTTCTAAGGTGATAAAAAGCATGTCCACACAGCACAACTGGGAACATGTTAGAGAGCACTGAGCAAGCTCCAATTTTCTTTGCATCTGGTGCAATAAAATAAAGCACTGTTCCATAAACATATGAGAAGAATTAGCATGCCTCACTGTGCAAGCTGTTTTGTCCTCCTGACAGGGTCGTCTGCAGCCAACTCATTTGACACCAGCAATGGGTAACCCATGCCATGCCCTATGACATGATTTAAGTGTGCTCATCACAGTAAACATAGCTCCAGATTTAAAATAGAGTTTCCCTTAGCTTGAACCTTTCCATGAAGGTTAAATCTTCATGTTGGCTTTGGAGAGCTCTATATTTGTTGGCTTTCACTAGTGGGCTGTAGCCGGTTTGTCTCTTTACACCAAGGAAATATGAACAGGGGCTGTCAGCTGAGAAAAGTGAGAAGTAGAGATAGGCCAAAGGCTGGTCTACTCATCCCATACAGAAAAAGCTTGGGTTTTTCTGAATAACATGATTTAGTTTTTAGTAATACCAGAAGCCAGAAGTTTGTGTTTGCTCTTTCTGTTGTGAGTCTGTTCTGTTTAATTACTGCTATTTCAAAAGGGGAAAACTTCAGCTAGACTACTGTCCACCTAAATACGCAATGTGGATTGAAAAACCACAGATAGAAAAGGTCACTAGTCTTTTATTAGTCACAGACAGGATACCATAGGATCTCAAGGAAGAAGAAAGTGGAAATACAGGATTTTTTCCACCACTTCCAGAAAATTACGGGGAGGGAAACTTGAGGCAGAAACAGCAAAGTGGCACACAGATAATCTGGCACTTACATCATGAGCAATGAGGACAGGACTGAACCATAGAACAGTATTTAGGATTACTGTATATGCCAAAAAACATCATCTGTCAGCATGGGCAAACCAGGCATGATAACAGCAGTGGGAACAATGAAGTGAGGTTAAAGGACTTCCCGTTCTTTCAGGGTGCCCAGAGCTCCTGGACTACACAAGGGCCAGGATCACAGAGCTGTTGGAAGGTTATATTCAAAACAAGTGTTTGCCAAAAGAAGTACTATTGTATTGACATCTTGGGGGGCATTTCTGACCTGCATTTTCCCAAGTAGCTGTGCTTTTTCCAAGCTGCTAGAGTATGCTCAAAGCTGATGTGTAGTGAAGTTGATGCTGTTGTAGCCGACAGGTGAGCTGGCCTCTCTGAGGGAACACAGAGATGCACAACTTTATTAAAATAAGCCAGTCCCTCTTATCATAAGGTTGCTCCACTAATCAGAACATGGTCCCAGCAAAGACAATGATAACAGGGTACTCTAGGTCCCTCCAAACACTATCTTTACAAACCAGGATATGAGTAGCTTTAAACAGTAGCTAACTGCTGTTTACTGTCAGACACACATTTTAACATCTACACACCATATGTCACTTTCTACATCCCCATCCTCCCACATATTTTAAGTTCATAAGAGCTGTCGATCCTTATCTAACCTTTGGTTTTTGGGAAGTGGTTCCATATTATTTTCCCTTTGGTTCTCAGAGATATCAGTTTAGGTATTACTTCAATGATATATAAAAATAATTACAAAAAGATGTTGCAAGAAAGTTATTTTCATTTGCTTCCAGAGAAGGGGTTAAAACAACTTCAACTACAGCAGTGTTGACTAGGAAAGAACTACACTAGGAGATGATTATGACTTCAGGGCTAGGGGAGAAATTTTTACAAGAGTTACATGAGAGATTTACTTTCTGCCATATGGATGATACAACAGAGAATGCACATAGCACTGAGAGTGTTCAAGGGAAATATGGGATACCTGCCTCTACTGCAAAGTATCTGTCATCCAGTGAAGCCCACTGCTGGGATGGCTCCAAAACTTCTCTGCAGAAATAGTGTTTAATATTTTTGTTATTATTATTATTATTCTGACGAGCAATAAACATCTCAACTTTTCAAAGAGGAAATTAAACTAGCTGTTAACAAAGCTTCAAACCGAAATTACGCCACAGACAGGAAAAAAAAAAGTTTGGCATTCTTCTGCCATGCTTTTTTCTTCTTATTTAAAAAAAAAAAATAATTAAAGAAAATAGAGTAGTTTTAAGTTTTACTCATTTTCCTAACTGTTACTCTGCAACATCCTAAAACTGCAAGAGGTTCTGAAATTGCAGATTAGTAAAAGGAAGAGACTAAACCACAGATATTATGAATTTCAATGCAAGGAGAAAGACAGGGATGAGAAAAAAGCATGTTAGGCCTGCATCATTTTGATTTAGCTACTTCATCAGTATACAGTACTTTCCACAAATGGAAAAAAATCAGGTAAACGTTGCTCTACCTTATATCATGTTAAAGGTAAAAAATGTGAAGTTGCTTCTATTTTAGTAAAATCATTCTGCCAGTTTTCAACACAATCTACTGAGAGGTTATCTGGCTTCACCAAACAGCTGAAAGACTTAGGAAGAGAAGACAGTTTTCAACAGGCTTTCTCAGAAGCAGTGAAATATTTCCAAAGGTTATTTATATCAACAGTGTAATACTTACTCTTTAAGCCATAGCAGAAGAGGCTGTAAATCAGTCTGCATAACCCTAAAATCTTACTACCAACTACTAACTGAGTTTTTGACTCAGTTTTAATAGTTCTTAAAGGTCATATACCCCAGTGTAACAGTGAATAGATAGAAATTTTTGTCAGGAAAACTGCAATGCCTGAATTTACCACTGAGCTGAAATGGATCTAAAAGTGAAACTAACTCAAATTTTACTAATTCTGCCACTCTAAAACAGATTAGGCTTGTAAATATACAAATTCATTCACAAATAGCATCTGTAAAAGCACTTAGGCAAATTGATAAAAACACATTATGCATATTAATCAGTTTGATTAAAATTAAAAGAAGGCATCATATTTATGTTTAAACTAGAATCATTGTGGCTTTGGGAAGAAGAACATTAAAAATAAAATAGGACTAAGCTAGCAATGGTTAATGCTCAGTTTCTGAGTCATAAAATCTCAAAGCAGATGAGACAAAAACAAACAGACTGAAGACCTGGGCAGTTTAGACTTGTACACATGCTTCAGAATACATAGAATGTTACAGTATCTGAGGATCTTATGTCATAGTGATGCATTGTTATCTGCCATTCACGAAAAGCTTAATTAGCACAATTATCTTCTGCACTAGGTGTGATACCTTTAGAATTAATTCACATCACACAGTGGTTGTCAACACTCCAAAGTCTCACGAATTCCAAGAAACAGAAAACTTACCTGGTCAACACTAACTTATTTTGCTATATGGTTGAATAAAAATGTGATGCAAAACAATGGTTTCACCATTGTCTAACTCTTGAGTGGAATTTCAAAAATTTCTTGTGATTCTGCAGCCAAAATCCTGCTCCAGTCTTACTGACACATGGGCCAACTGAGGCTCTTGAAATACAGCAGTCCTAATATTTAGGAATAAACGCTAAAATTTAAAGGCCAATTAAAAAAAACTAATCAAGAATTATTGCAAAATACTCTTAAAAAGAGAAGACACAGAAGTAAAGGATCACTGGGAAATGAAGTAGCAATAAAAATTAAATTAATTTTATGATAGAATTAGGGCCATAGACACAAAATTCTGACTGATATATTCTATAGTTAGAACAGCCAAATTAATCCAATATAAAGAGAGATGGGAAATTTTTTAGAACACTCATTTGATACTGGGTTTTGAAGTTGTACTTGTCTGCCTTTAAGACACTGAGAAGAAATTGAAAAACTGGAAACTACTCGAAGCTAAATTCTTCCAACTGCCTGGGCTAGACACAGACACCACTTAGTTATCTAAGTTTTCCATTTTACAGCTGGAGAAATGGAGGAAAACACTGAGGAATTCCCCTCTGTTGGGGGGATACCCACTTGCATCCCATGTTAGTGATTTCTCAGAAGCTGTGTGGTGCCCATTTGCTCACACATCTTCATTGCAATGATTTCAAGCATACATTGCACGGTCAGAAACCTGAGCCTGACCTAGTGCAAAGCCATGAGGCAAATAAATGGAAGACAGAGGCCACTGTAGTCTCCAGCAGCAGCCAGCACCAGATGCTTTGGTGAAAGATACAAGAACCCCACAGATGTAGGATAATCTATCTTCCTCGAAGGTCTCATCCTAATCTCTTTAGTTATAGATTCCACTAAATCCTGATGCATGAGGGCTTTTATCCCTTCAAATACTCTTTTTTAGCATTACTATCATAACTCTGGATATTCTTGTTATCCATACAAATGCCCCTTCCATCTTTGATGCTTACAAAATTTTTGATTTCATCTTCATCCAGAGTAAATGAGTTCTACAGTTTATATAGGAACCTCTTGGGAAATGTTTCTCTATTCTTAAGAGATGGGAGAAACCATAGCCTCATGACCTTTCTTCTTTGCTGCATACTTCTGCTTTTTTTTTTTTTTTTCTCTTTCAACCACATACTTTATCACTTCCACTCTCATCTGAGTCCTCAGGTAAACAATCACTTCAGATACATTTATGTCACTAGCCTTTCTCTCTGCTTTTATCTGTGCCTATCCAATTCTGCAATATTTTTTTCCTGGACAGACTTTCTAATACCCAATAAATTTTATAGAACAGCACACTGCAGGCTGATACAATGACTTTGTATGTGATTACTTTAAATTTTTTTGCTGTATTTCTTTGAAAGAAATGTACTTCACAGTCACCAAGTCTGAGTCCATGAAATTCCTTAAGGCTCCTCTGGACTAGATTAACAAGTAACCTACAAAGAGGTTATCTACCACTAACGTGGTGTTGCTGCCTCATTTCTCCTTCCTCTTTCCAGATAACTAATAAATACATTACACAGCAGCAGACCTAGTACAGAAACTTGTGGCTATTAACCTTTTGCCATGATGAAAATGGACCATTTGCTCCCACTTTGTCTCCTGCCTCTCAGCTACTTTTTGATCCACTATATTACACTGCCTCACGGCTACTCGGTTTCTTTTAGAGGAGATAGTATCAATCCACAACCTTCAAAAAACCATGCATGACTAGCCTCCAAATCACATGATAGCTTACAAATCATGACATATTAAGACATAATAACAATTGTGTTTCTATCGGTGTCTGATTTCTGAGCTAGCCTGATTCATGATCATGAACTTTAACTCCTGAGCTTCTAGAAAATTTGGGTTTTTTACAAAAATTTCTCATCCCATTTCTTGACTACTATAATGAAGAATTTTAAAGAAACAGAATCTGGTAATATGGGCCTCAGGAAAAATCGTCAAGAGCTAGAAATGCTGAACAGTATCTCTTCTGACACCCTGTCAGACATCTTGTGAAAGATACACTTAACATCTCCTCTACTCATTTGCTAACATTTCCAAAGAATTTTAAGACAGTAGCCAGACAAAGTTTGGTTTGCAGAACTATATGATTAGCTATGGATTACTACCTTCCAACTCTTCTTTCTATTTCAGAGTTACTCCAGCTAAGATTTATCAGCAAGTAGTCCCACAGAGCTCCTCTAGAACCTTTTTAAAAGATTTGGTCATCATCTGATCAGTTAGCTCATTTTAAGCAACTTGTTTGGTTTGTTAGAAATTCAGCTGAGTCGTACTTCAAAACTCTTGGATATATACCATTTGGACATGGTCACTTACTTATTTGGAAAATTCTACTGGTTTACTACGCTGGTTTATTGGTTTACTGGTTTATTCTACTACACCTTTTAAAACCATAGGTTCAAAAAACAGCCTCCACTTTAACAGATCAATGAAACACTGAGAGAAAACAAGTGTAAATAATCAAATGTTCTATTTTAAAGGCTACATGAATCGTATAAGATTTTTTTTTTTTTAATGGGAAGAGAAAGGGAGAAAGCTCAGACGAAATAGAGGCAGAGCAAAAAAACACCAGCTATTCAGGGCAAATATCATACCAAGGATTACCTTGGCAATTGCAAAAGTCATACCACATACCAGTATCCACTCTTTGGAAAGACCCAAGTGCATTTATGTTTCAAAATGTAAATTGTGAGGGCTTCATGTGTGCTCAGTTGCCACTGTTCTATTCCTTTGAGTCCTGTGTAGTTGAGAGTCTGTGAGAGAAGGCTGGAGAACATGCAAGTCCCTCTAAGAAACTGTCATAATTAAGGTTTGAAAAACTTAGTGGATCAGTGGGAGCACAGAATATATTTTGAGATGGTCAGCATAGTTTTGTTAACTGCAGCACCTAAAAGAAGTAGCAAAAAACTTTGGTATGGACCACTGCTTGTTGCTAGCAACTAGGAAGACAAAGAGATGAGGAAAGTAGACCAAGATTTCAAGGAGTTAAAAGAAAGGTAAATAGACAAACCCTTTCAGAAAGAGTATACGATGTAGAGAAGGAAATATGCTTCCTTTGTCAAATCACTAATAAAAATACTAGCAAGAAATTGGGAAACATATCTCACTTGTTTCAGCAAATAAATGAATTTTTTGTGTGTGTGACTAAGTGCAAAGTTAAAGGTTTATCTTGTATTACTGTACTTGTTCCACCATATATTTTATATGTGGTTTCCAGAAAGTTAAAGTTTCACAGTATTGGAAAAGTGGATTTTTTTAAAAAAGAAAAACAATTCTATTCTCTGTGCACTTTGAAATGACAGACTGTAAAAGTTGTACTTACCTAAGCTCACAAATCAAAAGGAAATTCTGCTGCTTCCAACTTCCACGCCAATCAAAAATCTCCCTTGAACTGGTAATTCCAACTGCAAATATTGTGAAGTATAAGAGAGTACACAGGCCAAATCCTTCCATCTTTGTAAATCTCCTGAATTTGTATTGTATGTTTTTATATTGTTAGCATGATCCAACAAGGTCACCATTCAATGCCATACGTGATGCTGCAGCACCATTTTGGGAATGAATTGCTTACTTCTCCTGCATCTGGAAAGCACACCTCATGAGAAATATTGGTTTACATATAATTTTAAAGCAAAAGCTGATTTCCAATAAAGACTGTAATTGCAAAGATATAAATTTATTCACAAATACCAGACAGCACTTAAAATTTTCGGATATTTCTGGCACAATAGTTATATTACAGTGCCATCCACTGACTCTCTCCTGCAAGTACGTGCACTGACACACACAGTGTCTGTTCTACATTGAGTTGGCTTAATTCCCACTGAAGGGACAACCATCCCCAGACAGATATATTCCCAATTCATTTCCTTCTGCAATGATAACTGTGAAATTCTCCCAGCTCACAAAGGAAGAGAAATAATTTCTGTAATAGCCTTAATGGGTTTTTAGAGACTCTGGCTAGCAGCCAAGAGAGACTTAGACATGGCTTTGCAGGCAGCATGAATACAGAGGTTACTTTCCTATGTGTGTGTGTGCATGTGTGTTGTGTGCATGTGTATTGTGAGATACGTTTCAGGCAAGAAAAGAAAAAATATTAATTGAACCCCATCAGCACTGATGCGCCCACCAATAGTTTTTCCTCACTGACATCAAGGAATACAAATGAAAACTAATTGCGCTTCAAAGAAAAGGCAAATCACAAGTCTGTTGTAGGATTAGGTTTTTCTTTAATTAAGATTGTTGAAATAAACAGCAAGAGAGCTGTTATGGACTTTTTCATGTATACTTTAGTTCCAGTTTTTCTATTGAAATGTGAGACTATCATGTTATTACAAAAGAAGATCAAAGAAAAGAATACACTAGGAAAGCCTGAAAAGCTTTAAAAAAAAAAAAAAGGTGTCAAAATATTAAGTTTTACTTAACTAAAATTCACTGAAATAGTCCTTCCAATATGTTCTCAATATTTCAGTTACAAAGAGTTCAATAGTAACCTCTTACAATTAGAATTTCCTAGTATGTGCCTTACTCATATTCTCTTTCAAATAAAAGCAGAGCATTTAAAGACTGATTTTAGAAGAAATAATTTTGACAATTCAGAGGCTGCTACACTGTACAGCAAACCACATTTTCTCACTTTTTGTTAAAATACATATTCATTGACTAGCACATTCATGCCAGCACGGGCGGATGTGTCCCCACACCAGCACAAACACACTGCAGAGGCTCTGCAGAGCTTTAAAAATCCTAAAGAGGAGGATCTGGTTTTGTGACAACTCCCATACTTGGTCGCTGAGGGTCACTGAGGGTGAATGAGCCATCAAGATCTCCAAATTAAAAGCAGGTTAGGAAGAAAGGAGCCTGAGGAGTACAAGGACAGTCCAGCTGGTTTGACTATTTTGTGGCAGTTCTGCACCACACACACATCCGTGTTCTCACAGAGACTAAGGGGGTCAACAAAGCACGACGTTCTGTGGTCCAGCATGCCTGCAGTGCATACAGTGTGAACAGAGCTTTAAAAAGCCTCCTCTGTGGCAGACAGACTGTCACTGCTACCAAACCGATTTAAAGTCTGTTTAGCCACAACCATGTTTTTAGAAGTTGATGCCCACAAAACAGGCAGAAGAAACGAGCCAAACTTAATGCACGTCCTCAAATTATCTGCCATAAATAACTGACCTGGCCATAGAGATGGTCAGGGAGAAAATTGTGATTTGGAGCACTTCAGCAAGTGTATATCCTGCATGACTTGCCAGTCCCTCAGCCTCCTCTACCTTTTAGTCTTTAGCCCCTTTTGTATTCTGCTGGTGACAATCATCTGTGACACACACTCTCATGTTTCCTAGTCCGACAGTGGAGCCACCTTAATGCTCCACAGTGTTCCACACGGGGAGCTGGCTGCCTTCCCGCGTGTGAACTTTTACCAGCCAGGTTTACAGTGAGCCAGGAGCCATCCATCAGACAAAGGCTGTAGAGCTTCTCAAGCACCAGCCACTATTGTGCCACTATTGCCATTCTGTGCCACCTGACAATTGCTTAGCTGTATGACATTATCTGCTACTGCTCCTCTCTGTGAGTAATTAAAGAACACACCCAAGCAGCTTGTCAGCCACAAAGTACTAGAGATTTCCGCAGTCTGTGATCTTTAGGTACAGATCAGGAAATCTACATATCTGTTACCATTATATCAAAGGGGTTTCACACACTAATACTGATGCAGTGCCTATAAGAAGGATGGATTAAACTCCTTTACTTTAGGGAAGCTGGAAAAATTTCTCAAGGGAAAAAAAAAAGTTGCAACAGAGAAGTTGTCCCTAGGAAGCTGGGTTCTGGGTAGTACTGCAGATAAAACTCACCTTCCTGAGACTCAGGTTAGTTCAATGATACCTGACTTCGGGGTCCAACTATGTTGAAAGTCACTCATATAAAAACAAGAAAGTGGCAAGACACAAAGCTATAAGATTTGAAGGAGAAGGGAAGAGGAAATCTCTATTAGCAAAAACAAAGGCCATGAAGGCTGCATTTGTGCCTGAATCCTGAGATGCTGCCTTATAAATTATTCCTTTTATTGTTACAGTAATAAATTGGTTTTATTTCAACCAAATTTTGTATTTTCAACCATCCTGAATTTTTTTGCTCTCAAAATAGGTGACTTATTTTCCACAATATCATTGGAAGCATGGACTAATTTTGTCCTCACAGAAAACAGAAGTCCAAATTCACTGATTTTGCTTTAAACAAAAATTCTTACTCAGACCTATAGTCTCAGCATAGAAGAGATTAAATGGTGGTTTAAGCTCAACCCTCTTGAGACAGGTACTTAAAAGTGTTTGAACATTTCTTCTTTATCCCTTTTCTAAGAGCTACAGTGCTAAAAAGAATTTTCTTCCTCAAAGACCACTGAGGTCTGATAGAGATAATATCAAAAATTTGCTGGATTTTAGGACTCATGAAGGTTGGAGACTGAGTATATGCCCTAGAAGCATACCATATAGATGCATCCCTGGTGGCAAAATTGCCACAAGTCCACAGTAATAATATTTTTATATTTAATATTATTTCCAGCACCTGGAATCCCATCTTCCATTTTTACCGCTTTTTCCAATATCGATTAATGTCTTTTGCTACAGCTCCTACATCATATGTATATCAGCTGGCCAACATGTTACTGTTATCTTTTAGGGGGAGGAAACTCGAAATAACTAGAATAGCCACTAAGCACAACATACACCTTACACAGCCTCATGTGTCAAAACTGTAAAATAAATGGCTGTGATTGAACATAATATGCTCTGTCTTAGGTCCATAACCTTCAGTGTCACATGCCCAGCACTGCTTGTTATTCAAAACTACTGCAAACTTCCCAGGTCTAGCTCGGCCAGATGAAAATCTGGTGCCCACAAATACATGCAGACTGTCATTTGAAAGAAGCTCTCTGCTCAATTCCACAGTCACCATCTATCTTGGTAGCAACCCCAGACATGAAGCCCTAGGCGAAGCAGAAGGCCATGCTCTAAAACATGCAGAAGCCTATTTCCCTAAGGACTCTGGAAAGCTTTGTATGGTTAATATGCTGCCAGGCATACCCAGGCAAGGTTTTCCTCAGCTGCTTGCAATGCCCAGGAGGTGGACAGAGTGCAGAACACATCATGTCACAAACTCTTTTGCGGACACTTATCAGGAAAGCCATGTAGATTTAACCAAAAAATCTTAATCTTAAATTTAACCAACTAAAACCCCATTCAAACTTTTCTTAATGTTTTGGGCTGGTTTTCCACTAAGTGTTTATAAGATAAGTACTTTACCAATTAAACTGTGTTCTTATTAGGTTTCCTTATCTAAATTGCCCATGTTGCATTACTGTTTTGGTTCTACTTGGATAAAACACAATAGCAATGTGTATTAATACCTCTTCCAAAGAGACAGTGGAAAGACCAAACCCGTACATGTTCAAATTTATGTCATTGCCTCCACATCATGCAGGTATGACCGTTTCTCATTTTCCATTCCAATTTCTCAAATAAATTCATTCATCTTATTTACAGATTATAGCTACTCATCTACCTGCATGGTAATAGACATGCACTGACCTGCAATAAATACTGTGGTCCCTAGCCACTTTTATTATAGTCACAGAAATGGTTTTTCTGGCATCATCTTATAGGAAAACTTTAGACCTTTCCTGTTTTGGTCTAGCTTCAGAATTATTCAAGTCCTCTATTAGGATGTCTACCAACACTACTTCTCCTTGAATCTAAAATTCCAACGTAAGATTTTATCCTATTTAATTCAGTAGGTGATATATAAGTGTTTCAAATCTGACCAAAAGAAACATTATATGCACATTGTTTTTGCAGTAAACCCTGTAAAAGATAACACAGAAGTATACTCTAGATTGATGTAGCATACTCAGACCTTCACTTCTGAATATCAATGCATGGGTTCAATGTACCAAATTTCCAAATACCCATCCAGCTTCTCACTCACACCTGCTCCCCAGACAGGCAAGGTAAGAAAATAGGACCAGAAATTTTCTGTCTGCATAAAGAGAATTAGAAATAGATTCAGGTAGCAAGAAACAATGTCCTCCTTCACATGTCCTCCTCCGTTTCCCCTGCACAGTATGAAGTCTGGCACTCCAGACTCCTCTACTGCCTCCCCTGGAGTGCCAGTGGAGGGAATGGGAGAAGTGTGTGTTCAATACACAGCAGTTCCTCTCTGCCCCCTCCCGCCCTTCCCCCTCACATTGTTCCACTGCTTCATCAAGGACTGCAGACCCTCAGGAACTGCCTGTATGGCATTTTTTCACCCTTTCTTACCCAGGTTTTCCCCAAGGTGCCACCACTTTGGCTGCAGGGCCCTGTGGTGGAGCCACTGGGGCTGGCTAGAATGGGCTGTGTCCAGCCACTCCTCACGAGAGGCCCCTGCAGCATCTGGGCACCTGTACCTGGTACAATCAAAAATATCAGAATCTACATATATTAAAGCCAGAAGGAACCAGAAAAAGGGTCAGTCTAACACAAAGCATTACATTTTACTCAGTTATGCTCTGGTCTGACTAGAAGCTTGCATTTATTAGGACAAGAGAAAATGGTCTAAAGTTGCATCCATGGAGGTTTAGGTTGGCTATTAGGAAAAAGTTCTTTACAGAAAGGGTGATTTGGAAGCACTGGAAAAGGCTGCCCAGGGAAGTGGTGGAATCATCATCCCTGAAATGCAGCACCTCAGACTCGCCAGCACTGCTGATAGACTGCTTTGGGCATCCTGAAGTTCTTATAACATTCAGTCCCCAGTTTCTTAGTATTACTTATATTTCACCAAATATCTGACAGCATAACATTGGTCACTATTTTCTCAGCTGTCATCGATTTTATTGTTTTTTCACTAGATTTGAACAACTGAAATAAAACTTGCTAGGTGAAAGTCTGTCACCTACATGTTTCTAATCTCCTGTTTTCTAGGCAGTGTTTGCCTCAGCTCAGCAGCCACCTCCTTTGGGGCTTTTGCCTCTAATAGTCCATTCTTTTTTCTCCTATAGAGATTATAGGTCCATGAATAGAAAAAACTATAATTTTCTATATGCTCACTTGTTTAGTTTTTAATTCTTTACAAACAACTATTCTGATGGGCTCTCAGAAGTTGAATGGGAAAAGAAACATTAAAGTCTCTCTATAAGATTAGTATCTACAGAGCTAGGAAGAAGAAATTCATCAGAGCATTTACCCAAGAACATTCACTCACTATTTTGATTCTTTCAGCAAGTATAAAGTAAACAGAAATAGCCACAGTAAAGGAATCAATAACAGCTTTATTTAAGAGAAGTAAAAAACCTAGCCAGCATTAAAATAAGCAAGTTTTAAAGTCCCTTTGTTTAGTTCTAGTAAACAAAGTCCCACAATGTCATCACAAGAACCAGACACAGACCCACCTGCACCAACACCCAATGTAGCATTCAGAAGAGAATCCTCCCCACAGCAAGGATGCAGAATTAAGGAACCTACACTCTAAATGTAGGGTTAATACAGCAAAAGCCCTAAGACAACTCTCAGGGCTGCTGAATAAAAAAGCTTGAAACTAGAGATGTGGAGCCCTTTATCTACTCTTCCTTGCAGGGATGCCCTTCCCTTTAGCCCTGAACTCTTTACATGCACCAACCTCACAGTACCCTCTGAAGCTCTACAGCAATGTCTTATCATTCCCATTACCTAAAGCTTTGCCGCATATCCTTTCACACAAATCCGACATTACTAAAATGCACCTCACCTCCAGCCATCCTGACGTGTGTCACCCTATCCATAGCCCAGATGCCCCTCCCAGCTGCACAACAAGATTATTCTCAAGGAAATACACAACCTCTCCTCTGTCTGGAGGGTTTTCCTGATCCTGAACAGAATGGGCTGCTCAGTCACAGGCTTGTTAAGAGAACACAGCACACAGTCTGTATTCAGTGAGCAAAAGAAATATTTCAACCACTCATCACTGTTCTTCAGTGAATTCTGAAATAATACTAAGTGTGATTCCAGGTCAAGGTGCGTGAACAGACAGACAGCCTTTGTGGGCTGAACTGATGCCTTGGGAAGGCTGGCCTGAAACAGAAACTGGACAGAGCTAGAGAATAAAGTAGATATTTATTGAAAGGCCCTCAGGATACACCTTGGGTAGAACAAGAGCCTGACCAGGGCTACACCCAAGGTGAACTTAGAATGGTCACAAAATGGATGATCAGTCCCCTTTAGAATTCACTCCACAGACAAAGGAAAAGAAACAGCTCCATATTAGAGGAGGATGCACTTAGAAGGATTCATATTTTTTGATACAGAGAGCAAAACCTAAGATGATTTACTAGTAAATTTTGAAATAAGCCATAATGTTATGTCAAAGCAGTGCAAAATCGGAACTGAATGTCACCACAAGGAAATAAAAGCACAGAAGGTTTAAATTACTCCAATTTACAAACCAGAGTAATGAAAAAAAGCAGTTAATGGTTTCCTAAGGCATTTGGATTAGATTGAGTTGTTGGCTATCATGCTAGTACATTGCAGTATGGCGATTGTCATGGTACACAGAACACAGGCAAAATGGAGAATAGTAGATTTGAGATGAAGAGGCTTGGCCCTAATTATTCCTCACCCCAAATTCTGTCTAAAATGTTAGGCATACAGTTGTGTGTTTCTGGTGTAGTTCATATAGTAGTTAGCTATGATGTTGAGCTCTTCATTCTATTACTAAATTACAGATCTCAATTATGTTCCATTATTATATTGAAATATTATAGTACTCTTAAGGCTCAAGTGACTACAAGAGACACAAAAATATGCTCCACTGTACATAGTGTGAAAACTAATTGGCCTCCAGATACAGAAAAGTAGAAATGTATTGTAGATAATTAGGTCAGTCTTGAGGGCCTCCTAGGCCTGCCTCTGACCAATAATATTTCTAACTCATGGATGCAGTTAGAGTAAAACTGTTATAGTCCAGAGGGACTGCAGATTTAAAGGTCTTTTCTTGTCATACCATTTGGTATTTTCTCAGTTAATGGAAAAAACCCAAAAAAACAAAGATCAAACTTGTAGGAATGAGGATTTAAATTATGTATTCATTTTGGCATTGTAACTGAACTAACAGTATTGCTTTGCAGCTCAGAAGAGATACTGACTTATAATATTTTCATGGTTAACACTATATGTAATGCTGTGGGGCTTTGACAAATGCTAACACATTTGTAATTCCAAATTTAATTAATTTGTGGAATAAATATATTTCTCAAATCCTCAACACTTCGCTTCACCTCTCTGCTCAACCCACTCACCAGTGCAAGCTCATTTAAAGAAATCTGAAGGGTATAATTCAGTAAAATGCGACTGCTTTTCTCTCTGCCTTTTTTAGTGAGAAAGAATAATAAAACTCCAATTTGGTTCCATGATTATTTAAAATCTAACACACTGCAAACCTACTACCATGAGCAATAAGGAGCATGTCTTGTTAGTGTTTTGTTCAACTGAGGTATGCACCCAAGTAACCGTGTTTTCATCTGTGTTGTGCAGCAGTCTCAGAGAGTCTATTTGGATGAAATTAAACTAGAAAGTGCTCACTTCCCAGCAGCACAGCTAATACATACCAGATGAAATTGGGCATTCAGACCATGGAATCATACCAGAACCAGCCAAAAGTAAACCCCATGGAAATATGTACAGTAGGAATGTCAGATCCTTCAGCCCTAGAAGGATGTTGCTGTTATGCTGGATTGATTTACTGGTTAATTTTGACATAGCCTGTGATGGTGTGTCTGTAGGCCCAACATCTGAGAACAGACCATCTTGACATGCTTCAACTTCACTATATAGTTTCATAAGGCTAAAGCAGTAGAGTGTTGTACATAACAACAGGACAGCCTGGGCTAATAGAGCCCAGCAAGGCATAGATCCAGGCCCAAGTACCTTACTTCCCAAACATGTTTTATTATGTTTATTTTATATTAGAGTTTAAATCTAGTTTCCTCAATCATGTTCACAATCTCTGACTGTGGTTCAAATGGACTGTGCAAAGGTTAATTGAACATATCACGTGCAGTCAGTCACTTGCCAAGTATTGGGCAGGAAGAATCTCCAGAGTAGGAAGTGAAATATAAGTCTTGGACTTTTGAATTGAATAAAAGCACAGGGCTGAATAGTCAAGCAATCACAATCTGAACTGGCTTGGATTAATTAAACCTGCTGCTGCTCCTCCAAAGGTAGCAATTTACCTAATGCCCTGATGTTTTGGAGTGAATGAAGCTCAAACAAGGCCACTCAATAAGGCCAGTACTAAACCTTCTCATTCACACAATTTCAGTCACTCTAAATCTCATGGTCTATGATGCTCTCTCACTGTTTGCAGCATGACCAAACTCTTCCACAACCAAAATGCTGTTTTTTAAGAGCTTGAAGTCAGTTACATGATTAGTCTTGATCTGAACAGTTAGAGCTGCCCTTGGTTTTCAAAAGTCATTAAGAATACAATAGCTTTCACTGTCTTCTTGGAGCTGCTGGATAGATGACAGAAGTCCTGAATCTCCTGAAGGATGTAGCCAGGTTACCAAGGAAAAAAGATCGGAGAACAAAATGTCTACTAAGCATTAAACTAAATAGCCAAAACAACCAGTTTTCTGTGGATTCAGCTGTCCTGCAAACTCAACTTTCAGAAAATATTAATGGTATGTGTACCACTGTAAAATATTCACTATTCCCAAACTCAACATATTAGCAAGACATACTAAATAACTGGGTTTCAAATTGGTCTTGTGTAACTAGAGGTTCCATGGCCAGTCAGCTGAAAGTCTTCAAAGTCTCTAACCTAATAAAAATAGAACTAGTCAGGTAGTCTTTTCCAAATGTATTATTTAAAGAGTACTGCTGTTGCTCATCAAAACTGTTCTTCAGTAAACAGCTTTTAGCAGCATTTGACCAATTGTGTAGCTGGCTAAATATTACTCACTGAATAAATTAATTAATGTATAATAGCAATATTTGCTGAAAAATTTATTTGAGGAAATTTTTTTTCAAGTATTTGACAAGCTCCATTAAATTCCAGTAAAATCTAAGACATCAGCGAATTAAGGACAATTAAGTCTGTTTACAAAAATTGGCTTTATTCTTTGGTACATGCTTTATGGCATTTGACTCACTCTCCAGTTCCCAGGTAAAGTTACAACTGGATAACCTGTGCAGAAAAGCAGATTCAGACTGCTCAAAGCTTTAAACTTGTATTTTCACTGCTATTTACACATCAAGACATGCAAAATATATTCTTCTCACAAAGACCACCCCTGTAGCCCACTTCCACTATCAAAACCTGGCCACCAAAAATAGATACATCCTATCCTTTCCTACATGTGGCATGCAGAATAGCTCAAGACATTTCAACAGAGGGGCTGTGTTGACGTCTCACTAGAGTGAGAGAAGGATAATGGACACTAGGCATGGTGATGGGGCTAGGTAAGACACAGCTGCTTAGCCAGCTGTTATATATAATAATTTCTACCTAAAACAAAAGTCATATATCTTACAACTTGTGGAAATGTAAACATGTCTGTGAACAAAATATTGTTCCTTTACAGACAGAATACTTTTTCTGAGCAATGTCTTCCATGTTTTTTTGTTTTTTTTTTTAAATAGCCTTCAGATGTTTGTACTAGATATGCTAATGACACTGCAGAGCAAATATGCCCCGAGTGAGTTTCTGCCCCAAGAGGAAGACAAAGTATGCAGAATGCCCAAAGTTTGAGAGGCAAATCTACAGTTGCATTTCCGATGGAAGTGCAATCTCTATGTCTACTTTGGGTCTCAAAATTATAACCTTTCCCACTAGCAGCATCTGATGTTAATTGGAAATGCCAAAATACCGAGTTGGACTGAACTTTTTGGAAAGTATCTTGATTTGGACCTAAGTTTATTTATTGACTTTCCTTTCCATATATGGTCATACTGATACCTACCTCCACGAAACCAGTTTCTGTTTTGTCTAAATGTTGCACCAGTGAAAAAAAGTTCCAAAATTTGGTTACTGACTATTTACTCGAAATGCTAATCACTTATTAAATGTGTCTCTCAAATTTCCTGCGTGGCTTGAAGCATAAATGATACCTATTTTTTGTACATCTTGTAGATGTACTGCATTCTAGGCTTTTATTTAAAATCCAGTCTCTGTAACTGTACACAAAATGTAACATGCATTGTAATTGTTTGCAGAATCATCTTGCTGCTCACACGATTCTCAGCTGCCCATTGATGTAGAAGAATCAGTGGCCATCTTTTATTATATCTCCACGTTGCTCCATTCATTAGAAACTCTTTTCCTAACACTGTCTTTTACTGATGAGCACTTGATGTGTCTCCTGGTTGTCTGCCAACCAGTCTTGCCATTATTACTGCCAGAACAACAGGATTTTCAGGACCAGACTTTATTTAAATCCTGTAGCCTTTACCTCCCACTTGTCTTTTGTTTTAGTGGGCATTTTGTCTCCCTGAAGCATCCATTCAGAATTTGATCTCCTAGTGGTTAATCTCATTACAGATAATCCCATGTACTGAAAATCCTTCCAATAGGATAATCTTATGAACAGCTTCCTTCTGCTGCCTTCCCACCATTCTTTTAGGGCTGAATTATTTTGATCTATTAAATAAATGGATCTCACCTACATGTAATAGTTTTCCCCTTAGACTAATTGGTTGGTACTGAAGTACTAACCTCACACTTTGCATTCAGTTCCATTTCTTTACTGGGCAAAAAAGAACCAGGCAGATGTTTTGGTCACTCACTACTAACATATATGAAAGAACTGCAAGATGGCCAACTAGATTCCCACTCAAAGACTGGTGACAAAAGGAGGCACAGGTTTCTGAACAATATTATTACCCAGTGTATTAATACCTATCCATTATTTGTGGACTTTGGAGATAGTAATTACTATTATAATTTCATTGGAAATAAACTACATATAAATCTAAATATCATTTTTCAACCAATATGTACGAGAGTATATTAATTTATAACTTCAAGACATACAATTCAGTATCACAGTTGTAGTTTAAGCAATACCTGCTTAATGCAGTTCCATGCAAATAGGCGCTGTAAATCAATTCGTAAAACTTTTGTCATGTATAAGTGAAATAAAATTTAAATTTAAACAGTCTCTACAGAATCCATGTTTATCAAATTTCTGTATTCGTAGCAATCCTGTTTACTCAAGGAAATATTATTCCTACTGTTGTATAAGAGTGAACAAAAATTCCACAGGTTTTAAGTAATTAACATACTCAAGATTTAAAGATTGAAATGTTGTTTCCTAATACAACACTTCTGCAGCTGTATGCATGCTCTACTAAGCATCTCATTACAATATTCCTGACAAGCACTCTACACTCAGTCCTTTTCATTACCAAGCTTTTGAGAATGCTTGAGTTTTTTCCTGAAAGGAGACTGAACCAGGTAGAGATAGCTTTATTTGCCAAATCAAAAAGTGCAGTCAGATATTTGAGACCAATTGTATATTATTAAATGGAGACACTTTACATTTTTCCTAGTTTATCTTTTAACATATGCTGAAAGTAATTAGTATTCAGGCACCAGATACGAATCCATCAATCCCACTTCTCCATCTTCAGAGAACTGAAAAATCTAGTTTCTGCTGACATTTGATAGCTAACTTTTAATAGCTGGAAAATAATCAAGAATCTGTCAAACTAATAAAGTTAATCTTAGCGTTAATATAGCTTAAAGTTAATATAGCTCAATACTTCCATATATTTTAAGTTAGGAAAATGAAATACTTCCAGCAACTAGAAAACTTGTTGCCATACAGTGTAATTGAAAACTTCTGTTTTCTATATGATCAAATGATAACTAATCTATCATATACTTTGTTGCATTATGCAGCATATGAGCTAAGTAATTAGCTAGAAGCAAATCTTTTTCATTATTTATCATGAACGGTTTTCCTCCCCAAATTAGCAGTAGCACAGTAGGCACTGAATAATGAAAAGCTGCCAAGAAACCCCTCTAATTCACTTGAAGTTATTACAATACCAAATATTTCTAATGAAATTTGATTGCTGTCTGAAAAAAAAGGAAAGATGTGGATTATTCTTATGTGTTTTCAGGAAAATTACATATTTCAATTGTTTTGAAGCATTAGCAGCAATACAGAAACATTCACATTTCAACCAAGTTAATTATTGTTTTCTCATCTGAAAAAGGAACTGGCATTTTGCTGACAATATAGAGATTTTTGTCGGTCTTAAACATACCTTTAGAGCACTCACTAAACTCTAGTCATATTTAAATCCTGTGCAGGAATGACTCTGGTAGCATATGTTTCATGGTTTTCTTAGTAGCAAAATTGTTTCAACAACTGTGCCCATTAATTATATAAAAATTACTTTTATTACTTATGCTTGCATTATTTTTTTGCATCTGGCAGTCTTCCATGAAGAGCTAAACAATTATTACTCAATCATTGTAAACTTTGATATGAAAAATACTTTGTTCATCTTTGTGGATAATGCAGCATTTCTTCTCAAAAATAATCAAGCAAAAAGTAGTTTATACTTTCTGACTATTTCATGCAGAACAATTATCAGAAACGTATGCTCTTCCTGTATTTTGGATTGTCTGCAGGCCTTGAGTTATTTCTGTTCAAATAAGTCTTTCGTTCTTGATGGAATATTTTAAATTTACTGTCAGAGTTATGATACATTCTCATCTTATTTACCAATCAAATAAATAATACCTAGGTGCAGCTTCATATCAATTATCACACATTATCCTGTGTGGTGTGCTGAACTAATCATTCAAAGTACCATATCCCATAAAACCAATATGACAAATATAAATAAATATAATACAATCATCTTTAAATACCCAGCATATTGACTAACAGCAACTGCTCTACAAATACATTTTAAATATAATTTCTGAATGTCAAAGCTAATAGTGTTTAGAGCGTCACAATTTTTTTTTACCTTAGGATCCTGTTTTTTTAAAAGTTAGTGCAAGTATAAAGCCTATGAGTGAAAAGTACTCCTATTTGAGAAGCCTTGATCTTAGACCAGCTGGGCTGAGAATATAAAACAGCCTTCAGAGCAGCAGCTCAGTATGAGTCATTCTGATATCCCTCTGATGGGGTGAATACTAATAATACATCTCTCTGTTTGTTGTGCTGAGATTTTTTTTTTCCCCTCATTCAGGTAAGGGAGGGAAAGCTTTATGCTTCTCTCCTCTTATAAATGAGTCTGCATCTGGCTTAAAGGAAGTTTTCCACCACAGTTCTCTGAAAATTTCAGCTGGGCCTTACCTTAAGGTCAGAAAAAGATGACTTGTTTTCCCAGTACAACATCACAGCTCAGAATCTCCTGCCTACAACCCTATCAGCAGTGGTACAGTAGAGTGAAGGTAGAGATGTTCTTCAACCTACAGGCTGGCAAAGTCAAATAAGAGCTCCGAAAACTCTGTTAAGTTCCTTGACCCTTAAAGTTACAATAAGAGACTTTTTCCCATTTCATAGGACTCATGCAATATTTGCCATAAAATACTTATACAAGCAGTAAACATCCACATTTTACATGGCCATTAGTCATAAAGGCTTTTCCTTGCACAACTCTACCCTATTGTGGTGCAAGAGGGGGAGAAAAGAGCTAACAATTACAGTCTCTGGTTTGTAGCTCTGTGATTTGTGTTTCAGGTGTGCTATTAAGTGTTTACAAAGAAATTTAATTCTTTTGGTGTTTTTTATCTGCTAGAAACATCTTTCTAGTGTTTCTATCAAGTGTTGCTTTTGGGACCTTTCAGGTCTACCTGAAAAACAGCGCCAGTATTAGACAGCTGGTCAGAGGGAAGCACTCTTCAGACCAGAGAGAGTTTTGCACCGAGGTACCTAAGCCTTATTTTCTGGTATCTGCATAAATACAGGCATTTCAGCTACCTCAAGACAAGTATTTTGCAGAAACAGTCACAGCTTGTGCAACCCCACTATTACACTTTAGTGGAGAATTGCATCTCAGTGATTAATGGATAGGTGACTGAATAGATACCCACTAACAGTGGTTTATTTTACCATAAACTAATGTCCTTAATTCTCTCTCCTTTCCAAAAGAACATGTCAGCTTGCTGCCATCCCTCCCTAGGAAGTCATTCACAATTAAGCTCCTGGTGACTCTGTGTCATGTCAGCTGCTCAAAAAACTGTAAGAAACATAGGTTGAATAGCTGAAAATCTAGCTAGCTCTGTCTTTTCACAGCATTGTTCATTAAACTAGTACCAATAAACATCTGTAATCTACTTTATTATTTCCTTTTCAAAAGGATATATGACCAGAATCCATCTCTAATCCAAGTTGAATATAACTTTGCTTTCAATAATCAGATGTCAGGCAGTCCTAATTTTGTATGATTCCTGTGTAAGAAAATATATGCTGTCACAGCATTAGCCAAAAAAGAACAAAGATATCTGCAGGGACATATAATTAATGTAGTAACTAATAGTCACCACAAAGAATCATGTTACCAAATAACATAATCTATTAGCTCATAAAGAATATTTTTAATTAACTACATTGAAAGAATTACAATGAAAGGTTATGCAGGAGCAAAAGTAGCTATACTTCTAATATTTGTGCTTCTTTTTAAACATCTATTTTTCATTTTGTAGTTTCTCATTCCCTTAGGTACAGCATGAACTTAAAAGCAACCTAGATTCTTCACAGGATTTTTAGAGTATATGATGGATCAATAATTTGTTGGTTTGTTTATGAAATATGCCAACTTACTGGGACAGAGTCATTTTTAAGAGGAAAGAAAGATCAATATATATGTGCATAGATTTATGGGTGGTTTTGTTGCAATCAAAATAAGTCTTTTTGTTTAAAGAACTCTAAAAGGCAAGCTTAGCTTTTGTATTTCATCAGTGCACTGGTTTAAGCAGGCCACTTTAATACTAAATGCTGATAAATACCACTTGTGAATCTTTCATTCTGTTAAAATCTCTTTGGAGTTTAAGTAGAGTAAGTTCTAAAAACACAAGCAACAAACCTACTAAGACTTTTTAAACATGATGATGTCTACAATGTGTTCACTTCTTTAAATATATGAAATGTTTGCCTTGAACTAAGGATCTTATCCACTGCTGTATTTTTTCTTCCCTTGGGTGACATGGATAGAAGTTTCTCAGGAGAAAAAATCAACACTAGATGTGTGGAACAAGGGTTTGGACCCCCCCATTTCCTTGTTGCATCCCCCACACAAAGCCACAGCTTTTTCTTTTCTCTTGCAGTAGCAATGCAAGTGTGACATCCAACTTGTGTTAGTTTTCAATGTCCTCAGTGCCCTGTACACTCTAAAATTTTTGTAATAAATTTACCTATTACCCACTAGTTTTGGTGTCAAAGCTGAAGACACAGGATCATCATGAGCACCACTGGAAGGGTCCAAAGACAGGTCGGAAGGGGGTTTAAGAAACCTGATCTAGTGGGTGGCATCCCTTACCATGGTAGGTGTTTGAAAGTGGATGATATTTAGGGTCCAGTCCAAATCAAACCATTCTCTAAGTCCCTTGGGATTTCAGCAATCCTAATATTGTTCTCTAATTGCTTTCCTACTAGCCATGAACATAGGTACCCATCTTCTGAAGGCACACAGGACTTTTGCAGCCACTCTACACACACCAGCCATAATTTGATATTAGGTACATCTCAGCCTATCTCCCCCTAGGGTCCACTTTGATTATTTCTGTGTTCTCAGAAGCCATACAAAACATAATGGCAAGAAGGTGACATATATAATGGTAAGTGCTGTATATATAATTTTTATCTAATTTACCTAGTAGATGTAGCAGATGTAGCATTCATCTCTCATAGAGGTAAAAATAATCAGTCTTTCCACTTCTTGGGCAGGCCCAGTCATAATTCAGTAAAATAATCCTAATTACAGAGGGGTATCATCTCCTTTCTAAAATGCTGACCAGACCTTTTCTATATGCAACCTAAGGACTAGACCCTGTATTTCCTAGGAAAGATGAACCTAAAAGTGATGTGAGTTTTAACAACTGTTTACCACGAAAATATCCAGAATCCTTCAAACCCACACTGGTCACTTAGCATCTCTTATCTCGCATGCACAAACAGGCATGATGCATGCCCAAACTAAATGAGGCATGTTTAACCCTTCCATATGTTCTTCAACAGGGGATCAAATTGAAATATAAAAATGGACCTCACTGTAGTCAGTTGTTCCCTGAATCCTGGTCACTGGCTAGCCTCTCACTGAACGAAACAATCTGAGATCCAGACTTCTCATGTGATAGCGCATTCTCTTTTGTTGCTGCTGGCATGGATGCAGTCTTGATTTACTGAAAAAAAATCAGAATAAATTTGCCACTAGCCCCCTTAGCAGACCTGTTCCACTCATGACAGGAAAGATCTGTCTTTCAAATCAGAGTAAATACTGTAATCAAAGACACTTCTTTTTTCTTCCTTATTTTATACCTGAGGATGAATATGAATACATATTATTATATACAGATTGCAAAATAATCAAAATAAAATATATATTAGAAGAAAATTAACTATTTTATTTACTGGATAGATAAATATACTTAAGTGATAACCTTTTTTGTTTGAAAATTAAGGAATGGAATTTAGTACTCTGTGATAAAGAAAAAAGATACAGTTGCATTTTTTCTGTCCTTCATGCAAGTTAAGTTTTTGCATACTTTGTCCATAATTACAGTGTAATTCCACAAACTTTGCTTAGAAAACAAGAGACCACAAAATTGATTTTTACTGCTTGAGCAACTAAGCTAGTCTATTGATCTCTCAATTCTTTGTGTGATTTCAGATAGCTTCCTTAAAATATACTAGAACAGTCCAGGGTTTTCTGTGGGAAGAGAATAACATGATGCAAGTCACCTACTAGACACATTTTATTCAAATGTTTATCAAATTCTGTTTTCCTCCTCAATAAATACTTTCACTTTCCTGCTTTTCCTCTTTCCCACTTTCCCTCTCCCCACTTCCAGAGATATCAAAAGCATCATTAAAGAAGCAAAAAAGAGAAATAAAGGAAAAAAAGCAAGATTACCTTGTTAAAAAAAATTCAAATTGGCTACTAAAACAAGAACAAAATATTTTAAATATTTTTTTTTAAGTTTTGATTGTGATGCGCCTCAGTCAGAACTGAGAAATGGAACTATTCCCCCTTCATTACTATATCAAATGTTCCTCAAAATAGCCATTTAAACAAAGTAATTGATTAGCTTACATAGTCTTTTATTCTCAGAATTAAAAGAAATGTGCAAATTATCCAGGAAATTTATTTTTCATTGCTTTAATCTACAATTTTATTACATTATCAACAAAACAATTGGAAAATCATAAAAAAAAAAAAACAAAAAAACTTTCAAGGCTTTATGGAATTGCCAGCAACTTTACAAAAGTAACTGGAGGAAATTTACCTTTCTTGTCTTGTTCTGACACTTTGGCTGTCATCGGTAAAATTCTTAGTTGCTGTCCTACTGATTAAAAAAAAAGGCATCAAACCACAACATTCAATTCTGTCAGGGCTGTCAGAAAGGTGAAGAAAATTACCCAAGAGTTCTGTCTGTTCTTTGAATAAAATCAAGAAAAAAAAAAGAACATGTTTATTTCCTTCATTTATATTTTTATTTCTTTCAATGTGCTTGTCCAGTTCTAAACATAATTCATTCTTGGTTTTTTTCTACCAGTGCCGATTTTATTGCCCAATTTTTAAACAAATTCAATACAATTGAAGGAGATTACATGTCACTAATAAGTATATTGGATGTGTCTGACTACACAAGTTGTGGTCAACTTCAATGGTTAATTTACATATATTGTTCTCTACATCAGCATGCCATGCTAAGTGTTAAATATTAATAATTACAGTTTTATTAGGAATTATGTTTCTGTTAAGTGTCTTAACTTACAGTGAGCTAAGCAAAGTGTGAAACTGTTAAATAGACTTTTTAAAATAATATTGAATTAATAAATAACAATTAATATTCCTCTCTTTTGTACATTACAGTTTAATTAACAAACTTACTTAAAGGTAATAAAAAGTCTATATCACCCCAGAACGTCTGTGCTAAATTTTGTGCTTATTTTTCCCTATAAATCTTTAGATAAATTCTGTTTGTTCAATTTGAGCTAATTAAGAACATACACAGTCAAAGAATACATTAGACCTCAACAATGTTCAGCTGATTAATGAATCAACTTAAAATTACTACACTGTTTGCAGCAGCCCGTATTAGAAATATTATGTTCACATTTACTTTATACGTGAGTCTGCAATATGTAAATGGATCTAATCTATCAGTCTTTGAATTCTTCATTACATTGTATCTGTCCCTGTTCCTTTTAGACAAAAAAAAACTTCAAGATGATCATGTGGTCTTTAGTATGGCAACATCTGCTTTTCTAAGTTTCTACCATTTGAACAAATAATTCCTAGTAATAATAACATTCTAATCTAATCTAATCTAAAAGTACAAGTGCTGTTTTAGGAATTCTACTATAACATAAAATCCCCAAAGCAATGATGAGGGGTTACCTATCTTTGAACTTTCAAAATGAAAACTAGAAACATCTTCTTGAAGATGCTAATTTATGAATTTCATTAGGCTTTGTTCAGCTGAGTAGGAAAGTCTTAGTTTTGTTTTCCAGTTTGCTGGGAAAGATATTCCATTGACTGAGTAGTTGTTGATTGTGCTTAATGTTAGAATTTCTGAAACAATGACTATTTTTGTTAAAACCCTTGGAGATCAGATTACATCTCACCTTGTAAGTCCCAAAGGAATGAAATTCATTACCATTGTGATCCCATTCTTTGTGCATGTTGACAATGTCTTGAGAAAAAAACCCAGAGTGATTGAAAAGACCACACAAAACAATTTCAAAATGCTTTAGGCACAAACTATGTGAGTGACAACTACAAATTTAAGTGCTGTAATTCTTTGATTAATAGAAAGAAAGTGATTTAGATTATTTTGATAACAGCCTTTAGGAAAAAAATGACACTTAAGGGAGTATAGAAATTTGAGGTTTGAATTACTTGGCTAAGATGTGTTTTTAAAAATAACCTGTCACCTATATTTTGGAAGGAGAAGAAAAAAGCCAAGTTATTGGCTTTTTACAAAGTAAACTACCTACTGTATAGTCCAGAAGTGACACTTACATTTTTTCTTACCATATCCAAAACCCTAAGAACTTGAAACATATAATAGCCTATTGCAGACCCAGAGTATGGACATGATAAGAAAGCAAATTCAGAAGTTACTTCTAGTTCACTAAAAAGAGCAAAACTATGGTCTCTTCAAAAAATACTTCCATATAAACACTACTTTTTATTAACAGCAGTTTTGAAGACTGGCTACACAGATCAATAATGCATAATCACCAAGCGCCAAGTACACAAAGATGAAATAGAACTACCTGTTTTAACAAGTGCATTTGACGCCCAAATCTCTCTAAAGTTCTACTTATGTGACATAAAAGAAACCAATTGCACTCATTTAGGTGGTCAAATGAAGAATTAGGTACCTAACTGAAACTTCTTGTTTTACTGTTATTAATTTTTCACAACAAAAAATCTGGAAATTCTCCGTGCTTTTAAACAACACTTTTTTGCATAACTCAGCATCCCCTCAGGAAGGAGAAGCCCAGGAACTCTGTAGATCTATAAAGAAATCAAACATGCCATTTCCCTCTCTTCATAAACCTTTGAAACAAATTTGTATCCTCCATGCTGCCCTTCCTCACTGAAGCTTGGCTGCTAGAATTATTCTGTCCCCACTTTGCTATACCTGTGGTCTGATTTTGCGTAAAAAGTTAAAGGGAAGTGAAAGTTCCTGAAAAAGAGTAAATTTTTCCTGTGTCACTTGCCTCCCTCTCTGATAACCGAAAAGATTCTTGCTTAGACTAAGTTTCAGCTGTTTTACCAATCAATCAGTGCTGATACCAAGTGATGTCCCTTAATAGGAAGCAAAAGACAGCATTTGCTTAAGCTGTCATTCTCTCGTTTTTGCAACCACCTTCACACTTTGAGCGTCAGTTCATTATTCAAGAAAATAATTTGATCTTACCCAAACAAGACTTCTTTTTTAGTACACCTTCAGAAAACTCTTTAATGAGATTTATCAAATAGATATTTTCACATTACACAGCTTCTAAAGAAACACAAAATTTACTCTTTTTTTAGCTTTCTTGGTGCAGGTAAGTACCTATAAATTGCTGATAGGCCTAACAAAGAGTTCAGCCTAAACATTTATCTATTTTGCATCTCATAATTATTTTGCTTAGAGTAACTGCAAATTCAGATGAAAATTTATAGCATGACTTATTATTGAGGAACTTAAGAAACAAAGTTCACCTAGGCAGTGAAACTACAGATTTCACAGGTCCTCATTGAGTCAAACAGGAAGAACAGTAAATTTGCCTTTGTGAAGGCATTTAAAAAACCACTATTTTTCTCTTCGTCCTCCTCAGAGGAAAAGACGCACACAGGAGGAGCATTCGTATAGAGCACATGTATTGTGAGTGTTTGGGATTGTCCACTGTGAAAAGGATTCTTAGCATAGGAGCAATGGTTCTTTGGATAACTCAGGTTAGAAGAGATTTCAAGAGGTCTCAAGTCCAACCTTCTACACCCCATGCTGAACTTCAAAATAGAATAGAATAGAACAGAACAGTTCACTTGGAAGGGAAGTACAACTGTCCCTTAGTCCATCTGCACCTTACTCCAGTTTATCATTGCCTTTCTCTAGATGGGTTCCGCAAGTGCTGAAGAGCTGAGAATAACAAACAACCAAATTTTGCTGCAGTTAGCATGAACCTGAAGCTATTTCAGTTAAAACCACAAAAGTTTTTATGATTTATTTCAGGAGAGGAAAGAATGAAGATAGATTTTTTTACAAATTTATATCCATTGTTAGATGATGTCAGTTTTGTGCCAAAAGACTACTTGTTAGTACCTGGAAGTTTAGCACTCTAAATCACACCGTGCGTGTATTTCCTGAAATCCTGAATGAGGCATAGAGAAGTGGCAGTAAAGGTCCCATGAAACAGACCACATAAACTTCTTTTAAGAACTCTTTCAGTCCATCACAGTCCTTAAATAAGATGTCATCTTTAATGAAGAATTGTGCACCAGGTGTTTTAAACTCTATGAACAAGAAACAGTAAACCCACAAAAGAAAACTGAATCAATAAAAGCCTCTGACATTAATGACAAACTTCTTGGATCAGTTGCAACTGCTTCAAATGGAGCTTTGGAAGATCTGTGGTTTTATTTGGAGGCAACTCAGGCCTCATCTTTCCATCCCTCCCTAAACACTTAAAAGATGATCACATTAGAATTTTTGCCCAAAGATTTTACAGATGTACTGGCAGGGTAATTTGGGTCATTGCAGAGTAATTTAGGTTTGAAGAGGTCATGGGAGGCCATTCAGTTGAACATACAGTTCAAGGCATACTTAACATTAAAGCTAGACCAGCTTGCCTAGGGCCTTGTCCAATCACATTTTGAAGCTCCCTGAGGATGGACATTTCACAACCTGTCCAGACAAACTGTTCCAGTGCACTAATGCAGTAACATACTATAAAAACTACAAGCAATAGGAAGTGTCTGACAGACACTGGACATTAAGGATTTCTTCTCCTTCCAGCAGTAAGGAATACAGGGCTCTGTGTCATGTAGGACTGCTTAGACAGAGGATTCCCAAGAAGTGGGCTACACACAGGTGTAGAGACTTCCACAAGGACTGAAGAGTACAAGGTTCTGCACCCACATGCAATTCCTGGCCACACAAGAACCTGACTTTTACTGGTGGCTGAGTCAGCCTTAGTCTGAAGGGATAGAATAATAGTGATACCCCAAAATTTTTCTGGAATATTAGAAACCGGCTTATGCTGTTATTGAAGGAAACAAGAAGAGGGTGGAGATAAGCTGAAAAGCTGGAAACAACTCCAGGTTCCCTTCAACTTTCTGTAGGCTACCAAATGATACTGTAAAAATGGGTGAAAACAAATTACTTGCACACTGCTAAGACAAAAGAAACTATGTTGCCTTCAATAATTTGTTGCACAACTGAGGTTCTGAACACAGACTTGATGTCAGTCATAAGACACTATATTTTGGAGGAGAGAGATGTCTTCATAGTAGATAACTATCTCTTAATAACAATGCAGTTCTTAATTTATAAGCACCTCCATGACTCCAACACATACTCAGCTTTTTCACATTCTTCCTTTTACTGCCTTTCAATCATGCCCTAACCAACTTCCTTTACTTCTCTTTTTGAATGATCCATCTCCTACTAAAAGTAACTGTGGAATGATGAGATGAGACCTGCCATGACCAGCTTACACCACTTATACTCTACATTATTTTCAACTTGTCTATTTAGATTGTCAACTCTGTGTTTGTACAGGGCTTAGCAAAATGGAGATCAATATTTGGCTGACCCTTAACCACTGTAATAATAAATGTTATTAATAACAATGCAGGATTATTTTTCAGTCTAAAAACACTATGAGAAACAAATTCATTGAAGACAGATGAAAACCACAGTGGTTACCAGTGCTCTGTTCTCTCTTTTCCACCTGTTGTTTAGATCCAGATTCACAAAGCTAAATAGACAATCATTCTGCCTCAAACTTTGCTCACTTTTTATACTGTATGAAAAATTAGCCCCTGGTACTGTACAGAGAGCAATAGTTCGTTCAGCCTCCAATATCTGATATCCTTTACTTCCCAAAGTTACCTTTGGATCATTAAAGAATTTTATCAGCTAGACCTTTTGCAGTCTGATACTCATCAAGAGGAGAAGGAATGCTACAATGTCTGCACATTGATAAGAAACTCCTGCTCAGAAAAAAAAAAAAAATACCATATTTTATCTTATTTTGCACTTCTATTTTTTTTAACTGTAGCCTGACTCAGAGCATGATCAATTAAATTATTGCTTTTCATGCAAAACAAGATCATTATGATGTTCTACCACCTTCCCATTCTGTATATAGTTGGCTATAGTCTACTGTGCTTGTCATAAAATTACCTTATAAGCATTTGTAGGCAGGAGTATTTATAACACATTATACAGAGCCTAGCACTTCTTAATCAGAACACTTTTACTGTAACTGCTATCAATAATTTATAAGAGGAATAAATTTTTTTTATATTTAACGAATTGTAATATTTCTGTTTGAAAATGTGATGTTCAGGGACTGATAAATGCTCCTTTGACATAAAAATGAGTCAAAATCACAATCTCTTCCACCCTTATGAGCAGAGGTGACCCAAGGTAGAAATTTTTGATCTATGGATATCTCTTGTCTGCAGTTAAGCACAATCACTGCCCTGGTAGGCAGTTATTATCACTAGATGCAATTTCTTGCAAACGTTCATATTAAAATCAGAAATGCAAGCAATAGCCCCTCTAGCCAAGACTAAATATATGTGGCAAAAGCAGCTCCTTAAGAAAACTGTGTTAGTTCCTTATGATAATTTAGCCGGAAAGATTTTTGCATAGAGAAGGGAAAAATGTATCAGAGACACGTGCTTTTTGCCCTCCATAGCTAAGTGCATTTTCACCTCTCTTCTCTATACCCTGATATGCTTATGATGTATTCCAAAATAGTCCAACAGCTCACAAATTGATGGATAGCAATTTTTCCCATGAAAATTACTGTGACAAAGAAGAGATGCAGGCAGGGACTTAAGAAATACATGTATTCTAAATACACACAGCAAGTGTGCATGAGGTGCTGGATGCAGAGGCAAGAGACAGATCATCCTTATCAACTGGAGATGTTGGATTTTTGCTGGCTGTTTTTAGAGCAGCTAAGATCTTTTGAAATCATCTTTCACCAATCAATTCACACTGAGCTCTGCTATCTCTTGTCACAATGCTGTTTTTGTGTCCTTCCCTCTACATGGTCTTGCTGACCTTGATTCAGTGGAGGAAGATGATGAGGATGAAAACATAACTATTCAGAGAGGAAAAGCACTCAGAGAAAAAGATTTATACTGGGTGTTCAGGCCCACAGGCAAGGCACCTGAGTCTAATAGTGTATCATGTTCAGAAAGGACTCAGGCACTGAAAAGGCAGCACCTTCTCCAGCAGGTGATCCTAATGATTAGGCTGTATATCTAGAAAAGAAAAATCAGGGTCTATGGTGACTGGGAGAACTAACAACTAGTGGAATGTTAAAGCTAACATGCCAGAAGTTGAGTGTATGATAGAGGAAAGAACTTTTAGCCAAACTGTAAAAGTTTTGGTTTTGTTTCTGCAAGAATTGTTACTCGTAGCAATATTGACTTAATTCAAAAAAAAGAGTGTGGAAATGTCTATTTTCACATATCTTAGTACAAGAATACTTACATTAAATAAGGGTAATATTTTTCATTTTTGATTACTCTGTATTAAAAAGTACAAAATAAGAAGTCTTTAAATACAACTATCTTTCAGAACACTTATGTCACAAATTGGAAAGAGAAAATAGCCCATTTTTATGTGTTGTGTAAGACTGCAGAAAATCTAAATGTATTCTCTGCAATGGTCAGACAGGCAATCAAAGAAAACATCCCTCCAAAAAAAGGCCAAAACTTGATAATGCAGATTATTTATACTAATGTCTATGTGCAACATATTTAAGGAGATTCTTAAAACATGAAGTAGTCCTTCCAGTTTCATTTGATTTATTCATGTAATCAAGACTGTCACACTAAGTAGTTATTGTATGAATGAACTGTACTTACAAAGAAGTAACACAGTGCTATCGTGACTGTGGAAAGCAGCGAGACTGGTTCTGGATGTTCTGAACAGGACTGGTAACATGTTTGCTGCACGATGCCTTCTCACACAGCTTTACAGTTACTCATTGCTGCTGAGTGCCACAAAGAAAGGAATGCTGAATCCTCGCCCTACACATAATTTTCTCTGCTCTACTGTAAAAGTGACTAATATGGGGTTAGAGAGAGGAAGACAGCCATATACCAACACAATGCAAGGAGTGTTACTTTGCCTTTACAATTGTGGCTGGGTGGCAGATGCTTACCTTAGCTTCCAGACATGCCTACCTTAAGATTCTGGAAGTACTATGGGCTCCAGAAAGCTTGCAAGCTAGAAATCAGGACCCAATTCTGATGCATACAGCACGCAATGCCTTATGCTAACAACATTCTTCTTTTAAGTGTAAGGTAGAAGATTCCTGACAACACAGTTGCAGTAGAGTCAATCAGTCCACACATGGTAAAATATGACCACAGTATGCCTACCATGTATTCCCCAAGAATACACAGGACTGTGAGTTAAACTGTGCTGCCATTTGGTAAGGGCCAGCTCTGCCCAGCTCTGTCAAGCAGAAAAGGCAAAGTGTAAAATGACACTGGCTAGACAGAGCAGGTATCACCGCCTGGGAGGGCTTCTACTTCTCATGTTGCTGACATAAGCTCTAAAATTAGTGATAAATAGAGAGCTGGATATCAAGCCTGAGGAAAGGCAACTAATAATAATTCCATATTAGCTGTTAAAAAAATTCATTCAAGACACAAGATTCTGGATCCTGTAGCACTGCAGAGTCTTTCAGGCTTCATAAAAATACAGATTCAAGGTTTTAATTAGCACTGTGACAGTTTGAAAACTGCTGTCAATCAATCTTTGAGGAAAAAAAACTTGTCAAGTTTTCATGCCCAGGGAGAGTCAAATTGAAATTAAAGTGAATTTTAAAAGACGGGAAATAATTAGGGCGCCAGGAAAAAGAATTCAGAGAAAAAGAAAGCTGTAAGAGGAAAAGTATGTTACTAATTATGCTTTTTACTTTTCATAATTAATCCTCATTCCAGTCCCAGTTCACCTTTAATAAAATTAATGAATGATTATACAGGCAGTGTTATACTGCCCAATGTTTGGTTATGCAGATTTCCCACATCATGCGCACACATATAAGCATGCCCAAATGACCAAGTATGTGCCCATCAGAAACACAGTAGAACGGTCTATGCTGTATGAATAAGACACCCAAACCCACATGCACAGTTTATTAGCATATTCACTAAGCCCAGTTTTAAGTGCAAAAGCCAAGTTGTGCATTCCCTAAAGCCAGCTCGAGAAGATTAGAGAGGATGTTCACACAGAACAAAAGGGTATCAGCATCAAACACTCCCCTTCTTCAGTCAGTGCAGCTCCAATGCAAAAGCTGAAATCTGGGAGGATTGTACACCTTAGCTTGTGAAAGATGATTGTGGGAAAGACATAAGACTAATGTGAGACAGGCACCCAAAACAGTGAGCTAAGAGTCTACACAAAGCAAAATCAATGAGGGAGTGAAACATGAAGGAAAACCTGACATTTTGTTCTGAACAGACAGCTCGGTGAAGGGAATGCACAAAAAAACCTCACTGGAGAAGACAAGCAAGACTTTATTTCACAAAGGAGAAATTTTAATGATTTTCATAGCTCCTGAAGCTACCACATTCATATAAACACCTATATGGGAGTAAGGAGATGTGCACCCGTGGTTTATAGATAGAAACATATACAAAACATACTAAACGTACTATGTAACTATAAACTAAACTCCCTCTATCTACAAGGTCAGTAAAGAGATGCCAGTATCACACTTTTTAAAAAAACTAGCTGTTCTTGGTGTATGCCTGAAATGTCTGAATTGTTGTTAAGGCAAAGATCCCAATGCTATTGTCTTTGCAGATAGGTCTAAGAAACAGAACTAAATTACATATCCAGTGAATAGGAATGAGATCTGTATCTGCTGTGGTTGTCCTGAAACATGGTTACTACCCTACGTCTGACTCACTAAGCAAAAGGAGCATCTTTCTGTAATGCTTTGTGAACCTGACAATTAAGCAGCAAGTAAGAAAGGAGTAGGAAAATTCAGCTCCCAGCTAGCAAAGTTGTTCAATTCCCAGGCACTGTCTTACTTTATAAGCCCTAGCTTCATCTTTAAAAGAAATATGTGAGGTCACTTCAAAGTTTCACAAACTGCTAATACCTCAGATTGCCAGGATAAATAGATTTCCATGACCCTCACCTGCCTTTATGTATGTACTCTTCTTCAGCTGGCAAATACATAGTATCTGAAAATATATTAAAAGCCCAGATGATATTAACTATTTATCTTAGCCCTGTGAATTGAGGGTTTGTCTGCTGATACTTCTAATGCGTGCCCTGTGAGAAGTGTGTTTCTAAAATATATCCTTTAGTGTCTACAATTTTAACAGACATGTCACTGCAAACAAGCACAGACAAATACTGTGACACTTGAGTTCTTCATTAGAACAAATTCTGATCTATACACTTTTTCTTTTGTGTATAGAGAGTAAAGCATCAGATAGCTTCAGAAAGTCAATTAAAAAGAGAGATGGTGCATCTTAATCACAGGGCTTTTCCTATCTGTTTTTTCCAGTAGTTACTTAAAACCACTAACTTGAAATCACTCACACGCTGTCTTCAGAAGTTCACTCAATCAAAGGGCCAAGCTCTGAGCAATCAAAGATCTTAGATCACTGGAGCGCCCAACATCAGCCACAGGAGGATTAAAAATCCAGTAGCCAGAACTCAATTCTTCGATCTAGCGAGCACCAGCGCATTATGAGAAGTCCCTAAAGCCCTAGATCACAGCCCAGCCTTTGCCTACTGTGGAGCTAAGTGGAAAGCGTCTTTAATTCCTTAGGAGATCCTATCTTGCCAGATGAAAATAGATATTGGCCTCTGTGTGTAGGATGATTAGAAGAATGGAAGAGGATTAAACGAGATGCAAGGGGAAAGGCTCAGAGTGGCTCATTTACATGGTATTACTGCTGACAGATAGGTGTTAACAGAACAGAGCAACCTAAAGGCAAAACTGTATCTGAATTAAAGCTGTATTTATTTACTCAAGTTATAAAGGGATTAAGTCCTGTTTATTTTACCACATCCAGCACTGTTTTATCTATTAAGCACTTTGATGCTTACTCAATTGTTCTGTGTCATGCATTGCACAGATGTTTAGGGAAGTGTTTATCTTTATTTAAAACAGAAGCTTTTAAATGTTTCAAACATAAAATATAGATGCTAATGGCAAGTTAAAGATTCACAGATGTCTTCTTGTCTCCCAAAATGGAGACATTTTTAAAGCAGACAATGGGAAAAGTAAAAAGCACATTTATAAGTACTTTGTAGATTGCTGACAGGAAGAACTAGATACAGGACAGTATGTATCACACATAAAGGCAGTGTCACTGACAAAAAAAATCATTGTACTTTGATTAATTTCTAATGATTCAAAAAGCTTTAATTAGGCAGGAAAATGATTTTGCAAAAATTCCATCCTACCCAATATATCAGTCATTCTGGTACCCAGTGAGTTTTCTCAGAAGAGAGTTTAACACCTCATAAGGTAGCTACCATTTCACTCTGAGTGAAGCCCTGTAGCAGCTGTTCTCAGGTGACCCAGTTCTCAGGGGACACAGAAACATTCCCTCCTCGGACAGTAACACCAGAAAATCAGTTATTTCTAAGACCCAGGCTCAGCACTGCTTGGCTGCTCTTATACCCTCAGTTGCCTCATTTACCATCCCAAGTTTGCTCATGATATTTCTTATTGGAATTGAAAATCGAAAATTGAAAATTGGGAATTGAAAAGCTAATTGTACCTCTTAGCTTTGCCCATCCCTGCTTGTGCTACAGCAGAGCTGCTTCCCTCCTCTCTTCGGTCTCTTCCTGCTCATTGCAACAATGACACTTTGCAAATATTTGTGTTCTACTCCAAAACTTGCCAACACATTTTGCACAAAGAATGGTGAGAGTGGTCAGAAGAGAGGAGAGGATGAAGATGGGCAGAGAAATAGAGAATCTTTCAGAGTATGATTTTTCAGACCTACTGGTGCTCAGTGCTGTTATGTGTTTGCCTAGGTTCATGTCCTCCACAAGAGAGTACTTACATAGCCGTAGGATTCACTCAAGTGCAGCCACACTCTTGATAGTCTTGTCAGTAACATCAAGAGCTTTGTTTTCTGATGATACATTTTCTAATTCCTGCTGGAACAGAAGTGACATGTTGAGGCTGTGAGAACGGGCTTCTGCATGTTTCTTTTCAGCAGAGAAAAAAAGAGCAAGTAAAAGATAATGGAAAATAAATTCTGTCCCAAATTGTACCAGAAATCATAACTTTTCTACAATCTGAGCATTCAGCTTCCCACAGAACTACAGCTAATAATCAGCCCATTCCAGATGAAATAGAGGCAAAGCTAAGTACTTTGTAGGAAAAGCTTTCAAGTACTCCTGGGAAACGTTAGTATTAAAGCATATCAGTATTCTTTGTGGAAGACTTGTTATTCACAGGAAGCTATCAATGCCATGATGGACAGTAAAATCTGTGCAAAAATTTATGAAGCCAAATCAAATTCCCCAGAAAGGTTTTCATCAAATGGGGAAAAAAACAATAAGCAAGCAAGCAAGCAAACACCATCTATCCTCACTCCACACTCAATCCCACCCAGAAAAACAGCAAACAGAAAAATGGATTTCAGACATAAGTAATAGATTCTGTCCTGCCTCGAGGAAGCACCTGGAAACCTTCACGCCCTGTAGGGCAAGCAGCCCCTTGTAAAAGGGTCGAGCAGCATATCTGTAGATGGCTTCATCATGTAGATGGCTTCATAGCTCCATGTTCATCACAATTAGGTCCTTGTCCCAGTCACCTGAGCTGTCCCCATTTCTCTCAGCAAGCTCCTCAACCATCCTAAGCACTTTGTGCAGTAATGTTCTCGACCCTGCCTGCAGCTGAAGCATGACCTACTTAGAGTTCATTTTAAAAGACAGTGTGACCCTGGCATTGTTGAAGACTTTTTTCTCAGTAGTGCAGTTCCTTGTAGTCTCCTACACGATCAGACTCTGCCATTAATACTTTAGATGTGAATACTGACCCTGTTACATCAGGTACACTATTATGCACAAAGGAAACAAGATTGAAGTAAACAAGATTTCTAGGCATTAAATAATAATAAAAGAACCCAGAGACTATAACTAGCCTGTTTATAGAGCTTCAATGCCTCTTAAAATAAATAGGTCATTGTTGATAAAAGACTGGGCTCCAATTTTATCCTTCTGTATTTTCAGAATGCTTTCCAGCATTCAAGCACAATATGAAGAAAACCCACAGGCTTATCTGTTCATGCTTCTCTAGCCTTAGTATTGATATTAATGCCAACAAAATTAGTAATTTGACAATTAGTTTTCCACTTACCTGAAAAGACATGAAAGGCAGAAAGAAAGTAGTTTAACTAGATTATAATGTGGCTGTGACAAGTCAGGTTCCTGTCATGTTACAGCCTTCCAACTTTAACATTTTCATGTCTGCTTGGCAGGTTATTAAAATAAATGAGGGTGTGTTGGACTGCTGTTGCACTTTTCTCTAATGGGAGTTCAGGAATTTGCAAGCCGCTACTGTAAATTGACCGATCGTGAAGTCTGAAAGAAGTTGGCTAAAGTGGACAATTAGGAGCATTTCTCCACAGCTGAGTGAAATACTCCTTGTTATTTTAATAATTCAGGCACAGGCTAATTTTCGGAGGCTGAGTTTGTCAAGATAATGTGCCTTGTGCTTGTCTGCTTGTCATTTTTAACTCAATCCCACATGTTACAGGTGCAGTCTAGCTTACAAAACAGGCAAATCACTCACAGTGGAATTTGCATATGGAATATAGATATATTGTACTTAGTAAAAACAGTCCAAGAAGTCAACAGATAGCTGTGATAGGAATGCACATGATGGTAAAAACTTTTGATGTCAGATAGCTGTTGTATCCCTCTTTATGCTGATATAATTAAAGGTTTTATTTGGCACTATGCATACACAAATACGTATAATGTAAAGCATCATGTAGATTTCTTTGTAAAGAGAGATGGTAAGGCCACAAGAATCCCATGTGGCATGCAGATGTTCTGGGTAGACTCAGTTACCTTTTTCAATCTAAAACATCTCAGTGTTGAAAAATGTGGAACATGCAGGGAATAGTTATTTCCTTCAGCTGAGAGGGTGAAACCTTTACAAAAAATGAAGCAATTTCTATATACATTATTGTACCCAGCTTCTGGAGGCAGCAGCCACACTACTGAATCAGAATTTTGAAACCTCTGGTTATCTTTTCTTGTCTATGTCACTTAGCAGTTGCTTCTTCTCTGCAAATGAAATTCTCACTATGCATTCTCCTCTCATTTTCTCAAGCTTGATTTCTGACCACGCAGAAGCGTTCAGGTTCAAACTCATTGAGAAATTCTCTAACTTGCTGCAGGCTTCCCTTGCTGATTCAAGCCCTAGCACTGAGCCAGGAGAACTCATTCCAAAACAAACCACTTAGAAACTTACAGTGGATGAAGCACTTCTAGTACAGCTTCTTGAAGGTCAGCTCAGACCAACCAAATATCAGCTTATATTTAAGACACCAGGGGCTTTATCATCCTAAGGAACACCTTCACACTGCAGCAACTTTGGGGAAGGTAACTGTGTACCTTCCCTTATGTTCCTTGCCAGCTTCAAAACCCCAGAAGCCCATTAGGAGGATTGACATGAATGGACACCCAGGGAGAAAACACTGTACTTAAGAGAGTGCAGTTATGATGTTTCCACGGAAGATAAAGAATTTCAATTACCTGTGAAGAATGGGCAATAGGAGCCTCTCAGTCCTCTCCATCATGAGATACACCTACACACAGACAAATGCATGTACATGCCTATGTATCTGTTTACATATTTATGAATACATGATTCTGTATTTATAGATATACATTTATCTATTTTAAGATGTAACAAAATACAATTTATTACTGCTTTTTAATCATCCAGATTTCTCCCTCAAAGTCATGCAAAAGAAGGCAATACAACATACCGCCTTGAACTCACCAGTCAAAAGAGTCATGATTCCACCTGACCTCTGGTGCTGCCCTCACCTCCCTATATTCCAGTTGCAATGGAGTGATAACTACCATCTCCTTCTATGCAACAAAACTGATGGCAATCTTATTAATTGTATTGAGGGATGGAGGACATGGATCCCAAATGGCAACAAAGAGTCCATCAAAACTTCTATGACTTTGAAAGGTGTGGTGGAGAGTGTACTCTACACTTAAAAGTGATGGGGCATGGATTCTTGGAAGATTGCTCCATGAGAGTTCTTGGTTTTTGGCACCAAGAGCAATCTGAATTCCAACATTTGCATGCAAACCAGGCTAACCATGTGCAAATAAGAACATTCATCATATATTATTCATTTGTGATTGCATTTTGAAAGTTTCAGTCGCTCGGTCAGGGAGAAACTCAGTCCTTGGCAGCTGAAGTGGCCACTCATGCAGCATGAGGAATGAACAGTACAGAGAACAGCTGAAGCAAACAGTTCAACAGTTCACTCTCCAAGAGTATTCATACAAGATTGTTCATGTAACAAAGCGTACCTTAAACAAGCTACTCGCATTCTGAAATTTGCATAAGAATTCATCTAATAGATGCCCTGATAGAAATTAGTCTGAACAGCTCTGATCTTCACACATGAGGAGCAACAGTCTTTATGTTAGACCTAAAATATTGCTAAATTATGAAACAGTGGAGATGAGGATTTTAAGTTTATGCACACTATCACTTTCCAAGAATTTAACTTCAGAAAGAGAACCATTGCTGCTGCATCTGGACTTGAGAGGAAAATGTCAACATAAGAGCCTAAGTCTATTCTCAAGAAACTTGATATCTCTGCAAAGAAATGAGAAGCAAGGGTAGCCAGCAAAACTCATCTCTGGTCAAGCAGAGACTGAAACCTAAAGATCAAGAATCAGAATCAAAACAAATGGCAGACCTCAGCTGAAGAGGTGTCAACATGGAATAAACCAAAACTAAGATGCCACAGTATTACTGAGATGGCAAAAGAAATATCTACAGTCTCATCCTTACAGCTATTGTCCTATGGTTCTTCAAGATGAAAAAGTTAAAATCTTTCCAGGAAAGGCAACAAAATGGGCAGAAGAAATATGCAATTTGGTGACTTCGCTCCTCCTGCAAAAGAACAGTATCTCATGAAGTTACTGATGCCTATTTATTCATTTAGTTTCCCCTCTCTCCAGCAGATTTTAGCAGAAAGCTTTCTTCTCTATGTATTTTCCAGCCCCACCTCCTCTCTGAGAAGGACTACATTACTGATTGTGTTTCAAGCTCATACTAATGTAAATATGATAGTTGTGTTGCTTTATATCAGGTTTCAGGATGAAGAGGTGTGACATCAGTTCTGGTAGTATAGATTCCATGCCTTTTCAGGACTAGATAATATTTATCAAGCAAATTACTTCAGAAAAAGATTGGAGAATCTCATTTACTTGTGTTTCAAAAAATTTTTTAAAAAATAAAAAAGGTAAAAGAAGTAATTTTTATTAAAGACATGCAATTTATCCAATGTGTGTCAACAATACAAATTAAGTACATGATTTAAATGTCAAGAATATTACATGTGACATTATGAGGTTGTAACAATAGAAAATATGGTACATTTTTGGCATAAAAAAATATTTTAAAGGCCAAGGGGAAGAAGGGAATGGCCATTATCAACAAATGAGACCAAAAATTAACCATAAGCAATTCCGCAATTTTTCAGAGGTTAAGGAACATAATCACAAATTATAGCGTTTGCATAATTTTTTGTGTGCCTACCCTTGAGCAAACCTGAATTTCTACACACTTGATCTCTTTAACACTAGATGGAAGATCTTAAAATGTATCCATCTGCAGACGTTACTTTACAGAATGAGGGAACACTGCTGCCTATGAATGCATATATTACCCACATGTACATACAGAGGTAATATTTTAATGCAGATGCAGTGAAGGTCCTTTTGTAAACTTAATTTTAAAATTAACTTAAACTCAATCTTAAAAATACATATATTTAAATATTTTCATGTAGAACTGATTTTGAATCTATATATGTAAATTCTTATGTGTTGTATGTCTGGTGAATACCTGCAGCTTTCATTAGCAGAAGCACACAATTGTTAATGTCTGCATTATTACAAAGATGTAGATTCAGAACCCTGAATTTTAAGATAGAACTACAAAGCAAGTTCATTTCCTCTTTTCATTCAGTGTAACTACTAAACAAACCTATTTCCTGGTTAACTTTTAAAACTTCATCTGATATTCAATAAAAAGAGACTGAAACTCTAAACAAAAGATCAGACACCTCCATTTAACAGGAAAACTAATTCCTTCCAGTATTCATTTATGAATCTATATAAAGAAATGTGTTAGTCCAAACCCACTTAATTCTGCGTTGTTACACATAATGAAGTCTGAAACATTTCAAGAGAATAAGCATATGACATTTACTGACACTTTTTAATATAAAACGCATAGCATGACTCACCTTGTATATTTGTAACAGAAATGTTAAAGATAATTATCAGATGGGTTAAAGAAGTCTTGATATTTCTAAATCTCCTATAGAACTCTGAACTGTCAAGATACATATGTGGACAAAAAAGCATGACAAAAGCTTAATGGCTTTTGGAAGTCATTATTTATTATTAAAAATAATAATATCTGACATAACCAGTGTATGTTCATCAAATACACATGAAACTTGAAGCAAGTTTGTGATATAGAGGTAACATTCCTCAGAGTTTGAGATTTCATTCACCTCAATCCATTGCAAAAATATTTGTCTAAAAAGTAAGTCAGTGGAAAATGCAGAAATATGCTAAAATTTATTTTCATATATTTCCCCCCAAATTTCAAAGTGACTGCAACTTGGTTTCGAACTGACAATTCACTCTTTGAACACAGCAAATAAGACTGGTTGCATTACAGTATATTATTGCCATGATGTACGTGGATGATAGTATACCTCATATCATTATTATACATTTATATAACTATACAAAATATACATAATATTGCATAATAAAACTATAAAGAAGCTTTCTACCAATACTCTTCCTTTAGTGTCTTTTCCCCTTCAGGAAGCTCTTACATAGAAACCTGTCCTTTACAGAAAAATTGTAGTGGCTAGTTCCAGTAACTTGGACAGCTAAATAAATATTTACAATATCAGAACCTACAGTGAAAACTCATTTGCATGGACCTAGGTGGCCTCATATGGATTATCAATTTTTGCAATTAGTGTGTAAATAAACAAACAGGATTAAAAAAGTCAAGGATACTACATCAGAGAGGGTACTTTGTTCCTTTATTTTGACAAGCATGGCTTTGTTTAAATTGTGAAGAATAATACTGCCAATCAATTTATAGTTTAAGTATTATAGGATGTTTGATGAAAAGAACATACTTTAAAAAATACAGGATACAACAGGGAGATAAGTTCAGAAGGAAATTTGATATCTATTTTTTCAATTGAGTCTGAATTTTTTTACTTCCATTTCATTGCAAAATTTCATTATATGTTTTGGTTCTATTAAACTACAAAGTTTGTTTTTCCAGTTATCAGCTGCTGAGGCAATTTTTTTTAAAAAAAAAATTTCATACTTCCACATGCTTTTTCCTTACTTTACTCTTTTTCTGGTGTTGTCAAAGGTATCGACTTAGTTGTGTAATATCTGGCAAAGCAGATTCTCCATGCTTTGGCTTACCCACCTACAAAAACTGTGTAACATGCTGGTTGTGCAGAATTAGTATGATGTTTAATCAATCTTCATAGAAGCACTCAGCTTCAGAATCTTAGTAGCACATATGTAGGAAGTACCAACACATTTGATTCCTATGTTTGCAGCATCAACAGAGTCGTAAAAAAGGAGTGGAGTTCCACTTTTTAAATGCTGAAATTATTAATGAGTCATACTTTTTGCATTTCAGAGACAGAGCATTTCTTCAGGTCAGAGCTGCCATTTTGCTAATGCAGCACTGAGTATACTAGAAGTGTATTAAGGTACAAATGGAGCACTGTAGCAGTGCTCTTGAGACTGAAACATTGTCAGAGGTCTTACAGTATATTCCATTATATTTTTCTCCAGTGTGTAAAAAATGCTAATGCTGAGGAACAGGACTGGCTGTAAGTCATCAAACGGTCTTTTTAACAGTTTTTAAACCCTGTTCTGAACTGTTTCCTACGACCAATATTGTTACAGCAAACACAGCAGCTGCTTAAATAACTGTTAAAGATTATTTATTACCATTATTTCACAGAAGTTCCCAAAACATATCAAATGCTAGATAAACTTTCTAGCAAGATGTCCCCATCCTCAGCTCCCCCTATACACATCCCCATTCATGTGAGGGGAAAAAGTTTTAAAGATGTTCCTAGTTCATCACCACTGAAAGTTACGGGACAACCAATCAGTTGTGACCTCTTGCAGCTGGTGGTCACAACTGGGAAGTTTGTAAGACTGTACTGCTTCATAGATGTGTTAGGAGTTGTGGTCCAGATGCTTAATAAGCAAAACAACATTTTTCTGCCCATTAATGTTGTTTCTACCTGCTAAAATGCATCTCTTTAAATAGATTTGTTGGTTAGTAATATTTTAAATTAATATGTTCTGTTGATCATTAAGGAACAGACTGGAAACTGAAGTAGCTGTGCCTAATTGAGTAACTATTACTACCAGAGTAATGGGATGTGTGAAGCATTTTATCGGCTTTCTTTGCAGATTGTTAATTTAAATGGATGGCATAGCAATAAACCAGTTCAAGTTAATCAGCTGAACAAAACTGTAGAAAGACAATGTAAGGATCATTTTAATGCTAACCCAGAAAACTACAGCTGTTGTAAAAGATGATAATTAATAATTAATAGACTTGATGAGAAACTAATTTCTGAAAGCTGGAACATCGCTCTAAAGCTACTCAGGGGTAAAAGTCCCTGAATTTCTTTGGCATAATGGCCCCAAAATGTCTCATATTCTAATGAGAAAGACTGAGCTATAGCAAAGAAAGATGGTATTTTTCAACCTTCGTAACTGCAGTGAAAGCAACTGAAAAGGCTATGTACAAAGCAGTATCCCCAAAGATTAAACTTTCAATTGTAAAAACACTGAAAGGTGCTTAATGTGCTTTCGGAATTAATTAGAAATTTTATTTCCACCTCCTCAAAGTTTCAGTTTCTCATGGATCCTCAACAAAAAATTGTGCTTTCAAATTACCAGTACTAAATAGTGGGTTTTGTACATGGTTTCTCAAACGTGAACAGAATTTTGGAGGTTTGGTATTCTTTCTTTTTTTTCTTTTTTCCAACAGTAAGAAATAAACAGTACATATCTTAAAGGACGAGTAAATATTTAATTAATAATTACTACAGTAATTATTAAAACTCACCTACAGCGTGACACCAGTTCTATCAAGGTTTTAAAAATTCCAGTGTCTACGATTGTTTGGAACTGCAAGGGCAGTGAAGGGAAGACTCTTGTCTCAGTATTAAGATCTGAGTAAACAGATCATCACCTAAACATTCACAGTGTTGGAAACTCATTGTGATCCGTTTTTTGGGAACATTTACGTATGCATCCATCAGAAACTACAACTCCAAAGACTACTGGAGATGTTCCCAAACAGCACTTCTACATCAGAGTGTAGGAGTAACAAATGGAAAAATAGGTATTTTTAAAAGGCAACTATTTCAGGTTGCAAAATTCTTCTTGAGGTTTATTCACCTTGTGGCCACCATAGCAATGTCTTGTCTATAACAAATATTCAACAAGTCAATAGAAAAATACTGATAAAAACTTGGTCCCAAATTCTTGCCTCACATTTGTTCAGTTCTAAACTGGAAATCACTTTAAAGTTGATGTATTGCAATCTGATTACTCAAACTTGTAGAGCACAAAGGATTACAAACTGTAAACATGGTTTCTAGGGTAACATATGGGCATCTCAAGGGGAACACATCATAACATAAATACACTGAAATCAGTAGGACTAAACAGCAGTAATGGGCAGCTGAATCTCTGTCAAGTTTAGTAATGGTCTAGATTTTAGGCTAAATAAAATTACTATATTCTGAACAGCTTTTACCCTGGTTCCATGGATGTGTTGGAGTTCCTATGCAGAACCACTCTCTTCAAATCATGTACAAACCTTGGACTGATGGCTAACGCTGCCACAGAATGAAATTTTCAATACCTGGGATAATTTAAACAAAACAGGCCATGACTCACATATCATCAGTTTTGATGTTTCACAGATCTATACCAGAGAAGAAGAAAATTCTTTAATGAAATTATGGACACAACAAATATCATCTCTCTTCATTATCTGTAGAGAGCAGTTTCCCCGGGAAAAAAGAAAACCCTGGAAAAGTGCCTTGGGAAACCCCACTCTCAGTGCCATAAGCAAAAGGCTTATTGACATGCTTTCCATGCCAATTGTTACTAGAAAGTTTTCAGTTCTCTGTGTTATCATAGGCTGATTTTTGGTGCAAGAATTTTAATATTTTTAATTGTTGTCCCCCATTGGACCATTCCCTCAGACCACACCTTAACTCCCCTCCCACAGCAAGGTGCATAAGTCTGACCCCTGTCTGACCCAAGACCACACCTTTGGTCTCGTGCCTTTTGCCCCTTGTTACTGCCTTGATCCAGCTAGCTTCAATACAGTGGATGCCTTATTGTTTGTTATTTTTGTATTATTAAAATTACTTTTCAGACAATGGATCAAAGCTGTCTCTCTCTCTCCAATTAAGTCACCATTGGGCTGAGTCCCAAAAAAACTCAAAGGGGTCTGATAGTCTGGGCCAGACCCCAGGAAGTTTCAAGACTCTGTAGGTAACATCTTAACAGCAGGGATTGCAGTATGACATGGTTTATAAAATTCTGCTTAGAGGAATAGAGAAAGCAAGAAAGCTGGCTTGTTTTTTGTTACATTATATTGGCATTATATTTTTGCATAAATTTGCAAAGTGGAAGAAGCAGTACCTGTGTTAAGATATAGAAATGAAAGACACTTATATACAGGTTTTTAAAGAATGATACATCACAGACATTTGCAGAAATATCCACTGAACCACTTAACCCAACAGAATGAGAACTTCAAGACTTAAAATCCCATGTCCTAAGCCTTCTCAAGGTCAGTGAAATGCTTAAAAAAAACCTATGAGGTGAGGAGAAAGAGAAGAGCAAGAAAGCCAAATGTTGAACTTATCTGTCTTGTCAGCCTCCTTTGGACCAGCAGGCAGAACAGCCATGAATGAGCACACACTCAGAGTGCCATGGAGACGCAGATGTCTGTGAAATGTGTTCTTCTTAAACATCTGTCTGGGCAAACACACCAGGAAGGCTTCTCATCTCACCAGCCTTTTGCCAGTCTGACACTGAAAAGTTGTAATTTCCATGAAAATGCCAGCCTTTCCTCAGAAATGTATCCAAAGTCTCTGTGAGCCGAGAGGTCCATACTCTATACAAGCATATTGTTTGCATCACAGAACTAGACTATGTTTTTGTTGTAGTTTGATATACTTCTTTGCTGCCATACTAGAAATGTATGAAAGTATTATTCCCCTTTCCCAGCTGGAAACCACTACTTATTGGGAGCATTTTTTATTATTATCAGCAAGAAAGGCAAAAGCTGGGTGAATCTTTACTACACACAGCATGCATGCTTCTTCCATTAACTGGAAGCTGCAGCTTCCAGAAGCTGCTGCTTCTTCCAGTGGCACCTATTTTTTGCTGAGGGATCACTCAAATTTCTCCATTAAAGATCTCTTAAGTTTTTAGAATTATTGTCTTCTACCTCTCTCTCTCGCTCAAA
>VXBB01011783.1:591554-612454 GCA_013399915.1 Illadopsis cleaveri | reverse complement strand
TTTTTACGCCAAAAAGGAAAAAAAAAAAAAAAAAAAAAAAAAAAAAAAGAGTCTGTTGCCTCCTTTATTGGTGAGAGAACTCTGGAAAACGTGGCTCTTCCAGCATTAACAGCACTCTAAGATAACACATCTTTCAATTTATAATGCTAACATTCTTGCAGAATACTCCACAACTGCATCAAAAATCATCCTGTCTTTAAATATGAAATAAAAATCACTCATTTCCCTGCTCACAGCGTGGCATGAGATCAGGATCAGTCTGGGTACTCACATTCATGATGGCCCAGGTACCTTAGCAATAAACAAAGTTTGCAGAGCAAAAGCTCTTGCTCTTTAAGAAGCAATCTATGACAGCCAAGAACTGAATAGCCAGAGAAGATTCATAATGAATCTTGCCTAACACTACATCATATAGGTGACTCCAAATAAAAGGAAACCTTAATTTATAGATTTAAAACTACTCTTATGCTGTGTTCATGTCCCTCTTCTGCACATGTTGAACAGGGAAAATAAGAATCTGATGTTTTGAACCCTTAGGTCTCATTTAAGCCTGTACAGAAACGTAGCTATTTTTGATGTTGAAATATTTTCTGGCATCAGTGCTTGCTCGCAGCTAACTACCAAAAGCTGCCAGAATTTCTCCCTCTCTCCCCTATGCAGTATTTGACAACAAAGTGCTGCTCATCCAGACATGAAAACCATATATGGATGCAGCCTTCGAACAAGTGCTGAGCACTCCAAATCTTCTTTCAGATCCAGCTGCTATATACATCTGTCTGTAAGTACCAGCTAAAGCTTATTTATGCTTTGTCAGCAAGCAGACTTTCTGTTCCAGGCTTCCTCAATACCCATATTATTAGTCTACTGAATGCTGAATTATCAGAGGATAAGCAGGATGCAAAGCTGCTCTGGTTGCTTACTGAAGGGAAGAGGTGGAGGAATAGCAAAAAATCAGAACATTCAACAACTACACACATAGAGAATTCTCCTCTTAAAAACATCAAAACTAAAGGAGAGAGGAATGATTCATTCCTTCACCAGGAATCTTCTTTTCAGTCCCCCTAAAGGGAGTGTGGTTTACCTCTTCATTAACATCAGTCATTTCCAAAAGTCAGACGCAAGTCTCCTCAAAGACCAAACACCACAACCACACACAAAAACTCCCCAAAACAAACAAAGTAAAAAAAAACCTCAAACAAACGAAAATCAAAACCAAAAAATCCTGGCAGAAATTATTTAGACAAGAAGCTATGTTTCAAAAATTTAGTACTATTTTGGACTTCTCCAGAGGGAGCTCCTTGCCTCTTCTTCCTTGTTATCTCAGGCTCAGTATGGCTGCTGTGCTTCCTCTACCTCAAGGATGTGCTGGAAATGGTTTCTTGGGATTAGTACCTTATTCTTGCTGCCTTGGAATATCCCTGCTGTTTTCTCTCACTGTCTGGTGAGAAACTGGCTTCACTGTTGAGTAATCAGTACCCTGCAACATTTAGGAGTCACTGTGATCTGTAAATCATGAATTTTTGAGAACTTGGAGAGATTGGTAGAGTAGCAGAAGAGAAACAATACCTAAAAAGAAGGAAAAGGAAGATAGGGAGCTAAAAAATGGCCTTATTTCAAGACCCTAGGACTACCTATTCAGCAATCAGCATTTAAACATTTAAAAGACAATGAATTTGTCAACACATCAAGAACCTATAGCATAGTTCAAGCTACTTATCTTCCTTGACAGCATAACTGGCTTCATAGAAAGAGAGAAGCAGCAGATGTGATACAGTCATTTTAAAAAAAATTTGATATTTTCCTTCATGACAGTCATGTAAGAGGACTAGCAAAGGCTGGGGAGATTAATTTAAAATAGAGTGAGAACTTAATAGAAAATGTGCATATTAGGAATATAAAAGTTAGATTGGGAATACATTTCAATTGGAATAGAGTATGAATTCATCTTTAGTCAGACTCTTTTCAACACAATAATTTAAACTTTGAATGTCAGAGAAAACCAAATTACCAGTTTGCAGACATCACTGGTCTGAAGGCCTCACACCAGAGATTGAAGCGACATCAAAATGTTCCTAATTGTCAGGAAGACATTCCATAGGCAAATGCAAAGAACTGTGGCCTGAAGAAGTGGAGTGCCCAATAGGATAAAAATAACTGAATGGCTAGAGCATAGAGGACCATAAACTGACAGACTCAACTTGGTGATGTTGCTGTTGTGAAAGGAACATCTTTTTTGGCATATTCTGGTAGGACTGTCATATATATGACCAAAGTGAAAAAGATCATTCTACTCCATGTTCAGTCAGCTTGGATGGAATACAGCAGCCACTTCCCAGAATCATATTTCAAGAAAGCAGAGAAATAAGATAAATTATCAGAAGAATGGTGGTGAGTTTAGGAAACATGGCCTGTGGAGACAGGTGGAAGGAATTACAGTTCAGCCTTGGGAAAAAAGGACTGAGAAGAATCTCTAACACCATTTTAATATTTGTAGTAAAACATGACCTTATCAATAAATACACTCTCATATTCACAGAGAGGGAAACAAAACATAATCAGCTTCAATGGTATCATGGAATCATAGAGTGGCTCAAGTTGGAAGTGACTTCAAAGAGATCCTGTTCCAATTCCCTTATCACAGGCAGAGATGTCACCCACTAGACCACCCACTAAACCCCATCTAGCCTGGTCTCTAACATTTCCAGGGATGGGGGCATCCACCACCTCTCTGGGCAACCTTGTTCCAGTGCATCACCACTCTCTGAGTACAGAATTTCTTCCTAACATCTAATTTTAATCTCTCCTATTTTAGTTTAATACAGTGCCCCCTTTGCCCACATAAAAGTTGCTCTGCTGGCAGCAGAAGAGACACAAGTTAGCTTTCAGGCAAAATTTTAACAACTGTTCCACACTGGAAAGGCTGCAGAATCTCAGTCATGAAAGCTTTTGCAAAGAATGTTTCAGGGGCATGTGTAAGGGATGAGTTAGGTATATTCATCTATGAATGGAAAGGCACCATCTGGCCTTTCTGAAATCCAAAGGCCAGGCTCCATGGTGCTTGACTTTGGGCTCAAGAAAGGCGAAGGGACCAACAGGGGGCAGTAAGGTGGGCTTCTCCATAAAGGAAGAGAGCAAGGCAGACAGCAAGGGTACAGGCCTGCAGTACCTAAAAGGGAACAGCAAAGAAGGTCTAGTTGCAACAAGATTTCAAACCAATGGTCTCCAATATTGAGGCAGGTCCACAGCCAAACCAGGGAGTTAAATGCACAAATCAGTGTCTGGCTCAATGGGATATGTGGCCATAGCTGCAATAAAGGTCATGTAGCAGTGAAGTGCAAGGGTCTGAGTTTAAAAACAGCACTCAAGCAAAATAGAAACAAACCCCAGCAAGACTTCTCACAGCTCCTTTTCAGTCTTCCTTGGCAGCAGATTGACCTAAGGCCACACTGCTGCACTGACCTTAAACTCAGGCTGCCAAAACCAGAGTGGAATAGATGCACTTGGAGACCTGAAAAATACATAGAACATTATGTGGAAACCAGTGCAGCACTCATTTACCTTTCTTCAGGAGGTACCTCCTAATGTTTTTGTGGTTTTAAGAAATATTATCCACAAATTAGTACTCTGGCATAAATTAACATTTTTAGCTGCTGCTTCAGGACTGCTAGCACAGTTCTAGGGTGAAACAACCGAAACAGCACAGCCATATAAAACCCTGACATATGCATGGATAATACTAATATACTAAAAGTAGTCTTCTTGGAATGAAAACATACATACAGGTAAAAAATATATATACATACAGGTATAAAATTACAGCAGATGAATATAAATGTTCTAATTGATTGTTTTAGTAAGATAAATTTTGATAAACAAGTCAATGCAAATGCATTCTGTAACTGTAGCACCATTATTAAAATCAAGAGAGGTTTGCAAGTATTTAATTGATAGAATAAATGAAATTACTTGAGAGTATGCCATCTGTTAGTAAAAATCATAATGTAAATGTAATTAAAATTGTATTACTAATTAGTAGCAATACACCAAACATGTCCTTTTAGAAAAACTTCAGTATTTCAAAGCTACACCACTGCAGAAGCAGCACACCTGGATTCCATCCGGGGATCAACTACATCCCTTTGTGGTAGATATTTCACCTGACCTTCTAATCTAAAGCTTGTGCTTGCTACTTCACAGTCAGCTTTTCCTCAAGCCAACTTGTCAAACACATGGGTCATGTTTTCCAAATGCCAGCAATAATCTGAAGTATGATCACCCAGAATACTTTATCTTCAGGAAAGCAATAGGTGGGGTCATTCTCCTGTGTTAAGAAAACAGAAATAAGTGTTCAACATGACAAGCCTCAGATCTCTGAGACTCAGCTAGCCATGCAAATCTCCACTTATCAGAACCCACAGTTCCCTGTCAGCTTGGATCCCTCTTTCCTGAACTAAAAACCTATCTGCTAGCCTGAAGTGCCACACAGGGCCTGGGCTTCCTGCCTAAGTCTAAAACAAGTCTCAAAAAAAGAGCTGTTTCCTAGGCCTGCCATGCTCCTACACAAGTCTCAGTGAAAGTCTCAGTGAAAGAGTCAGAGATGGCTGATGAAAGACTGGTGAGAAAAACAAATGGCAACTCCAGTACCAGTTACTGGTTTAACCATATGCAAGTTCCAATGCTGCTGAAATTAGTGGCCAGAGATTCAGAAGAGGATTTTAGTTTTAAGATGGCATAATATTTTAATCTTTACAAAAAGTTGAGAAGTTATACACTGTGTTTAATTCAAGTGTTGCAAATTTAATGTGTTATCTGTTTCATAAGACTGTGATTTTCAGAGCTAATCTAGGTAGGTGATGGAGACGATGCTGCTTTTGCATTTGCATTCTATCTGTCCAGCATTAATCTTTATATGAACTGGCACATATTTGAGGAATTGTGCTGTCTGGGTAACTGCTATCAAATCATTCAATGCATACAATATATGCAACTGAATCCTTTTAATATTCTGTCCTAGAGTGTATAATTTGAAGGATTAAGTCAGTTTAATTGATGCTTAAAATAATGGAATTTTCCAAACTATACTGATTTGGGATGTTGTAAGAATGTCTTAAAAATAAACCTGGAGTTTGCTGATAAAACAAACATTATAAGGTGTTGTGTTAATCAATCACACCAAGATTCCTCCAACTTTTTGTTTACCAGATCCTAGAGCTGGTTTTGATAATTTTGCATATTTCTATAAAAAGGCCTCTGCTTTATTAGCGAAGAACAGTGAGTGACTGAAAAAAGGGCTCAAAGTTGTGAGATCAGAGTTTGTCAGGCAACAACATCTGGAGACAAAACTGTGAGCTGACCAAATCATAGAATCACAGAAAAAACTGAACTGGAAGGGATCTACAAGGATTATCAAGTCCAACTCCTGGCCCTGCACAGGACCATTCCCAAGAAAGAACAAATGAGGAGTTTTTCCTTTGGATATGAAATAGGGTAACATTTGATATATTAAATAATTCTCATACTTTTCTCAATCTAACACTTTCTAAATCATGCCCCCTCCACCCCTCAAAAAAGATATTGATGTTTTTCTTGTTGAAGTTATTACTTCTAGATCCTGGACTCCAGTTCTTCCCCTCTTATTTTCATAAAAACTTACTGAAGTGTTTCCTCTGGTTCTTTTTGTTTAAAAAAGACATGCAAGATACTTTTATTTCATGAAAGTTACAAGCAGGTAAGAAGTTAACAATTAATAGTATGTTTTTCATACTAGTAGTGCCAATTATATGCTGTTTAAGCTTATCATCTAATTGCATGGTAGTGCTGGCTTCAGAGATGGCATGACATTAAGTCAGACTTGTGCTGCATTTCCCAGCAGTGGAATATTCAATTATTTGTTCTGACTCATGTAATTCCCTGTATTCCAAGCTTGTTAATGTCATTACAGGGCTGAAATAAAGTGATTACTCTAAATGAGTATTTATCCGATAGGCAATGCAATTCCTGCCTCCTCCGGCTGACAACAGATGATTGCAAGTGTTCTCTTCTACTCCCTCACCTGCACTTCCCCCTCCTTCCCCTGTCAAGGAGGAAACCATAACATTGTGGTGCTCTGTGAAATACTGTCAGATGGCGTAAAATATATATAATAAAATAAAAAGAAGCGCAACCTTCCCCAGCAGAGTTAAAGCTAATGACCACTGCTTCCACTCCCAGTCAGTGATGACAAGTTGAACTAACTGATAATGGCATGCCTGCTGTTGAGCTGGCCACTTATGTTATTTCTCTTGACATGGTTGTGGGGAAGGCCTAATTTTTTTGACATTTGACCATGCAAATTTGAGTCCTGATACATTATTCTGCATTTACATCCTCCCAGTGTTGCTGTTTAAAATGTGCTACAAGCTCCTTGAGCTCAGCTAATAAAGGCCACAGAATGAAAGGAAGTTAAATATGAATGTAAAAGGAGACCTAAATGAAGGGCTAGCTTGTACATCTCAGAGATGACCTTCTGGAAATGAGCAAGTGGAAAACCCTTTTTAAAGCAAATGGTAAGAAGTATAACACCAATTTTTATTTTTCTTCAAAATTTTTTTAAAAGATTCTAAAATATTCACAAAAAGGAAAACCTTAAGTTTTACATAGACATTTCTTCAGTCAGCAATCCAGCTGAGTGTATTTTAAGACTAGGTTCCATTAATAACTCTTAGTAATACACCTTTCCCAAAGAGCCAGAAATTCAGAGTGCTTCATTAAATATAAGGAGAAAATACAGCCTGCTCTCTCTCTCTCTTTCTTTTCACTTGCTCTTAAATTTTTCACATTGTTCAAGTCCAAATGTATTACCTGTGAGCAAACCCAACTTTTTTTCCACCTCTTATAATTAATTTGTATAAATTTACTGCTTATGAACAGCAGTAGCTTGACAGCTCTGAAAAAAAAAAATCTCCTTTAGCTACAGAGAGGGTGCAGATTGGGCCTGTGGCTCCCCTGCTAAGGCTTTTACATCAAACCTGAATGCATCAAATGCAGGGAGAGGTCAGCATTGCATGGACTATCTATATTTCTGTAAGTCAGGGAAGTTGTGATAAAACTTTCAATCCCAGGTCCTTCTCTGTTATCTTCCCTCTTTCTTATTGACTGTTTACTACAACAAACTTCTCCATACATAAGCCAATAGAGAAATTTTTCTGGCTTGCATGTTCTGCCTCACTCTCACATAAAAACTCCAGTAATGAGATGGCTGCAAGAAAATTATTCTGCATTGAGACTCCAGTGTCTGCCATGCCGTATTTCTGTACAAGAAATATACCAGGCTTTCTCTAGACAATCACTCTGGAAAATAATGCATTTTATAAAGAGCACAAATCAGGATCTCTAAAGATAAAACAGAAATCTACCCTCAACAAGAAAACTTTAAACACTGTTCAATCTGGACTGCCAAGTCAGACATCAACTCTAAAGCTACTTACTGTAGCTTGTTTTTAACTACATTCATTTATACTCTCCTTACTTTCCCTCCATGTTTATCTGATTTCATGTTTGCCGATCACTAAATACTCTGTAACATGAAATATAAGACACAGTCTGTGTGATCTCAGTATGTTTCAGCTAGAAAACTTGAAGATGTTAATATTGTGCTCTACCTTGTGGCAACTACATTATAGTACACTTTATTGTTACCAGTTTGGGATATTATGTCATGTTATAAGGAAAGCAAAGGGCTGGGTTTCTTTTATTTTTATGTCTTGTATCTGCTGGTATCAAGATTAGGTGTTCAAATTCTAATTTGATATATTTGGTACATTAAATGGGTACCTTAAATCTAGCTCAGATTGTCCAACAGTTGAAAAAGATCTTATCATCAGTCATTAACCATGTAAATCTGAGGGCTCTTCCTCCAATTTTCAAATAAGTGTTTCTTTTGAAAGTCCAACACCAGCAGCAACTTGATCAGTCATCTTGTATTTACATTGAGGTCAAGAAACATGATTTTTTTCCTTACCTACTCTAAATGGATGGTCCCTCCAGAACACTCGGTCAATTTGCAGATGTACCTGATTGCTAGTTTTTAGTAGCTCTCTTTCTCACCTGGTCCACAAGGAAAAGCTCCATGTTAATGCAGCCATTTAACCTATCTTTTCCCAAGATGAATTTAGAACCACTTACCCCTCTTCTCCTGTCTCTGTGGCTAACATGGACAACAGGGAAATGCCCTCTCTTGCCCTGTGGAAAAGGAGAGGACTAGCAGGCAAGTGCCAAAACCTACATCAAAAAAAAGGAATATAGTAGTCCAAATATCTGTCTGCATATGCTCATTTTTTACCAGAGAATCCCTGCTCCTCCTATGATCCCTGCTGTGTTTAAAATGTGTTTTCAAGCTACCTGGAATAACCCAGTTTCTTCTTTTCTTGATCTTTAAGGAAACCTAATTAAAAATAAGCGGTGCATTTGCAGTACTGACCAGAATTTGCACATCATTTAACAGAAGAAAACCAAACCAAAACCAAACTGGACTATGCATCCATTGTGCTAGACAGTGTTGTAAGTGAAAATCCAGGGAGGATGCTAATGAGCAGCCAATAAACTAACTCAGAAATCAATTAAATTTCTACTCAAAAAACACCAGCAGTGCAAATATCAGTATCTGTAGTTGGTCTGAAAGTAGGAGTAACAGCACCCAACACCTTAAAAAATCCTGTAAACTTTTCTGTTTGTACACCTGTATAAAATATATTCTCGTCCCACTAAAGCATGAATCATTTTGAAAATCCCCCACCTCAGGTGCTGTGTCATCCCAGAGCAGCTGAGGCTCCATGAGAAACAGCTGGCTATGCAATGTCTTCTCACCAGTTACCTCACTTAAACTACAGTTACAATCTAAGATACTCCAAATTCAATAGCATTTTCCCCCTGCAATTCTTTCATTCCATGAGGACTGATACCTGAGATACAGTTTGAACATCCATGCCAGACACTTATGTAACAGCTTTAAAAATGACAGTGTGGGCATGTGAAGTCCCAAATTTGCTCCGTAATTTTGCTTTCAAAACTCAACAGACACCTGCAAATTTGCTGTGCTAAAGGGAAATCACATTTTAGCACTGTATTTCCCTGGAGGGAAAAATCATGAACATACCAGAATTCATCTCCAGTCTGATTTTGTAATCCAGTAATACAATAGCCATCAATCCAGTAATACAAAAAATAAAAGATCTGAAGCAAACAGACACCATGTTTTCAAAGAACTGTGGTACAGACAGTTTTTAAACACTGCAAAGTGTGTTTCTCTGGGGAAAGGCACAGTGGCATGAGTGGAAACTAGAAGAGAGAAAAAGGACACAGGCCAAAACTATAAAGACATTCAAGATCATGTTTCCTCTCCTTTTACTATTGGAAAAAATTCCACTGAGTGCAAATGCTGCTCAGTAGTTATTTACTTAGAAAGGTTGATGTCCAGTAATGTAAGTTCAAGGGTTTCTAGACCTACCCAAGTTGTCTCCATTTCAGTTCCACCATTTCTCACCTAAGCACTTGCCAGGGAAATAAAGAACTAAAATAAATGATAAGATATGACAATGGAATGGGATCTTATTATCTCCTTAGAAAAGAGTAAAAACATGAGAGTTGCTATTTTGTTCCAAATACATAAAGAGTCTTCTCAAGGTCAGATTATTACAACTCTCCTACACCAACAAAAGAAGGGTTGGAACTTGAAAATACCTTACAGTTCCAATCTAATTTTTATAGCTTGTAACAGCACTGCACAAATTGCATGGGATTAAATTAGATTAAAATTAGCCTATTTCTACAGCAAATTACTTTAAATATTAGCATTTTTCTGTTTATATCTCAGCAAATAACCCAAATTGTGTAGCCATATTGAATAACAGCTACCTACTACACAATTTATCAGTTTTTTTCAAGTGAAAGTGACTTTAAAAAGAGCAATACATGTACTGCCCTTTGCAGAATGAAATTAAACCATCTGGGATTCTGTCTTTCAAGAAAGAGTATATTAATAAAATACATACAATAGATTTAGAAACATTCAACTGTTATCTAACTACTCACATAACTTGAAGTACACATTCAATTATTTCCTAAGTTAGGACCATGTTTTATGGAATAGCCTTTCAGATGTTCCCACTGTAATTGAAAAGTATTTAGCCAGGGGCTGCATCTTTAAAAACACATTCTGAATTACTGACCAGTTATGAAAACATCACTAAATCTCTCAAACTGGAACTTCTAATGATCAGTAGAATTTAAGGGCTATTACAAGGATTTTAAATAAACTTACAAAATTCCCAGATAAGTGAGCAATAAAGCTTGGTCAGTTTATCAATAATAAAATCAGAATAACAAGTTCAGTTAATGCCTAAAAAGAGATAACTGGTCTATGCAGAGCAAGCAGGTAGATCCCTTCCAAAGACCATTACTTCTTAAAATCCCATCTCTTTACAAGATTAATACAGGATTAATATCAGTGCAGCTGTATTTTTGTCACTTTAGCTAACCACAAATATTCTGCTTCTACATGACATTACCTTAATGCTAGCTAAGTATAACTTGCCATGCTCTGGGGTTATTTGCTGCTGCAATTTTAGCTTGCACTCATACTTTGTCCCAAGCAATAAATAAAAAAAATCCTACGTGACTAAAATAACTTTCTCCAGAGCCATTTTGATTTTGCCTGTCCCTACCTCCAATTTCTGCTACCTTTGCAGTTTCTGTTATTAATATATATATATATAACCTCGATTAAGCAACAGAGTTAGGCCACAGGCTTTCTGCTCTATTCGGCCTTGTGCTCTCTCAGTCTTTATGCTCAGCTTACAGAGTGATGAGGGTTTTCCATTTTTCAGAGGACATGTAAAGCAGCAGTTAATTAATTTGAAGAGAAGGAACAGCAACATACAATGCCAACTAAGTCTAAAGCATAAAAAGAATTTTTAGAACCCAGCCTGATCCAGCAGAGAGCAAATTAACAGCCACAAGTTGGGCAGCAGAGACCATATAACCAACCTGAAAGAGCAAGAATACAATCCCAGCAAAGAGGTTACAGTGACACAAAGTGGAAAGGATACGGCAACACGGAAAGTAAATAAACTCTCAGAGATTCCTGTTCAAAATACATTCACTGGTTGCTGCTTTTAAAAAGAAAAATCTACATCAAAGTAAGACAAAGACCAAGGGCTGCAAGTGCCCTGAAACACAGTTCAGCACTGCAAAAGGAAATACTCTCCTGGATTATCCATCAAAAGTTCTGCCCACTTCTCTCTGACCTTGTCCTGGGAAGCCTGGGAAAGGTTGGCCCTGGCAAGTCACACACTGCGTGCTACTTGAATCAATTCATTTATTGCTGCTCATTTACTCTCACCACCAGCCATAAACACGAACAGGAAGCAGTATGTATTGAAAGCAACATGAAAAGAGATGGGGAGGCAAACTGGAGTGGGAAGTGGGAAAGAGGAAAGCTTAAACAGTGAAGCATGTGACCCAGATAACTCCAGGCAACTCAAGAGTAGTTGCAATAATGCATTACCAACACTTCGGACAACCCTGAAGTAGCTTTGCTGTAGAAGGACATCCTGATACAGAAGTCCTAACTAACTCTTAGCAAACTTAAAAAGCACCAGGGCTGTTTCTATGTAGGACTTGAATGATAGGACTCCCTAGGAGATGAAACATGGGACATATCAAGGTAATATAGAAGGTACCACAGAGAGAGGGTATTTCAGAGTGCTGTCAAGAAGCAACCGGACAAAACACAGAATGATCTCAATACATGGGAGTGTATTCTATTATCAACAGCTATGTCCAGCTTTCTTGAAGAGTGGCTCTCAGTCACTTTTCCTGTGTGATGACCTGCTAACCTCCTGTGCAGATGTTACTTGCCTGATCTACCCCAGATAAAATGCCAGCAGTTTCCACTGGTCCCACAGCAAACAAGGGATTTGGACATTTCTCCTGGACTACAGAGCAGAGGCAGTAGCTTGAACTACTTGTCAATGGCCAAAACTCCCTCATAAATTACTACTGTGTGCATGTATGGCAACTTGGATTTACTAGTCAGGTGCAGAGGAGACACTGGGCACGTGGTGAAAAGCTCAGTGAATCCAGAGTGTGTCAGATTTGCTGCACACACAGAGCTTGGCAAGACTGGCATGTCCTGCTTGTCAGAGTCACTGCACATGCCCAGCATTGCGTATCTGGGTGGTGAGCTGCTGGGCGACTGAAGTCTATTTGCAGGGTCACCATCTGTACACACAACTGACTTGAGGGTAGCAGCAGGAGAGCCCTTTGGAGACAGCGCAAACCTACCTGTGAATCCCACCACATTCCTGATCCAACAGCCCTGCAGCCAAAATTATCATGGAGCCGTAAAGAGTAGCGTCATTGCAGGAAATGAAGTGACTTCCCTATAAAGAAAAATGCAGATGGAGTACTTGTGAAAGAAATGTCAAATTTCGACCCTCTTTCTCTCAATTTCATGAAACTGCTTGAGTACATGGTGAGTAGATCTCCTTAGTTTTGCCAGGCATATAAAATCTGCAGAAATGTTATGTTACTCTCAACCCCACAGTTGAAAATGGCAAGGCAACAAGCACAATGGAGATAGTTTAGTCATAAATAAGATGTCCCAAATTAGTTGGTCCATCTATAGGAACCAGTGCTATGCAGAGACTGTCCTGAAAAAGGTGTACTTTCATTAATCCAGCATAGCCTTCTGCTTAGACCAATTGCCTCTTTATGGAGATAATCAGAGCAGAGCACATTAATCCAGACACTCTCCTTATCTTGCCAGCTGCTCCACTGGGATGCAGAACACACTTGTGTCCTCTCAGTCAGCCACAAGACAATCGCATGAATGTCTGCTATGAAAAATTCCCTGTTAATACCCACTCCGTAGCTGGCAAGCTATCATTTGTTACCAGTCTCATGGTGTGACTTCAAAAGATGAAGAAAACGTCCTTGCAAAACGGAAGATCTGGCTGCACATTTAAATATGACAAACACAAAGGTGGATGTATTAACCAGACCTTTTCATGGAGACAAAAGCAGAACAAGCATCACAGAAATAAAGCTGGCATTCAGTCTACCCAGCTGATAGCAGGGATGCTAGATGAGTCAGTTCAGATGCTTTACCAAGACATTCACATGAATCAGGGAAAAAAAAAGAATTAGGGAACACAAAGTTCTTTCTTACACGTAACAGCCTCTTAACAAGTGTGTCTGGAGTGTGAATGTACACCTGTCCTGTTGGGGGGGAAAATCACAAACTCCTCCTTCATTAAACAGCTGCTGGAATTTGCTCAGAACAGGCCTTCATATTTGGTCACACTTCTGAAAAATTATTCTATTTATATACAGTGGAAGAGGAATAACTCACTTTGGTTTCCATTTAACTCTCAACTTCCGTTTGAAAGTTGTCCTTCTGTTAACATCAGTATTGGTTTTTGTTATTTCAGAAGTCAGATTCTGACCATTTCATGGCTTTGCTACAGTGGTCTGTTATGGTTTAGGAATGGTATTCTCCAATTTAGTACTCCTACCAACCAATGACGCTGTCCCTCCCCTGTGGTGCACTTGAGAGGGGAGGTGGAGGCACAAAAGGCAGAGAACTGTGCTAAGAACAATTTACTGGAAACAACAATGAGAAAAGAAAACCAACAGTAACAGCAACAATATTAATAACAAAAGTGTGCACCAGAGTGATTCATGCTGAAATGCTCACTGTGGAATCCATAATTCCAGCCACGCTACCCTGATGGCAAGAGAGCCCTTCCTTCCAGAAGGGAAGCCCCTTCCCCTTGTCCCATGAAATGAGGTACAGAATAACTCTGTGTCCTAGTCGAGCCCCCTCCTGGCTACTACAAAATTAACCCTGTCCTGGCCAGAACCAGGACATGGTCATACTGGAGAAAAATGGGTTTTCAAAGTAATAAAACTGTAAAGCACTGCAGCAGTTTAAGATATTAAACCTTACACTTAAATATTGGGTTTGAGCCTTTGAAAATCTTTGGATGGCACATATATTTTGAAAGCATTTTTCTTTTTTTAATTTTCTCCTTGCAATGCTATCTTTTGATAGTTTTGTCAGGATTAGGCTGAATCAAACTTAAGTCTTTTTTTTTTTTCTTTTTACCCAAAAGGAGCTGGAATCTGTTCTGGAGCCTCATTTGCTACATCTGGAGCTACTATCAGGCTTTTGATCAGACCAAGCCTTACAGATGGAAAAGTTCTGCTTTAAAATTCCTCACATGTTTGGAGATGTCAAAAAGTTCTTTTTAAGTGTCAGAAGCGATTGCTCTGTTTGTAGTTTTGTTAATACCAATTACAATGGTATTGTCTCCAGTCAGAAGAAGTTATAAAGAAACAGCTAAATAAGCCCTTTTCATTCCCCTACCCACTCAGACAATCAACTGCACACAAACACCAAGGCACAGAAAGAGATGCACACACACACACACACGCCACTCTGCCTCTTTGGAAGGAATATATTAAAGTATTGGCCCTGTGGAATAATGAAGGAAGTATGTAAACATAGCACTCTATTCTTTCAAGAAAACCTTTAAAAATGCACATACTCCACTCCCTCTAAATTATGGTAGAAGATGGGTCATAATAGCTAATGTAGTAGGCAAGAAAGGAGAATGGAGCACAATTCCCTAAACTCGATAAAATAAGCAATTACTCTTGTTATCTGAATGGCTCTGTCAGTGGAGAAGTTGTCTGTGTCATAACAGAATCTAACAAAGGCTGTTGCCTTTAAGCATCAAAGGCTTTGGCCTTATTATCTTTCTAAGATGTGCATGTATAATAAGTTTTCCCAACAAATGGCAAGGAAGCATCTCTGGCAAAATATAAAATGGTGATAAACTATGTCCAAATGATTAATTCACAGAAATTCTCCATCACACTGCAGCTACATGTGCCCGTCTCTTCTGTTATGCCCTTGGAGATTTTCATACTAAACGTATGTGCATATTTTTCATGGCCACTGATATTTGAATTGCAGCCTGCTCCCATGCAGAACATAAAACACTTCAAACTGCATAATGCTGACTAAATTATAAGTTCTCCAGTGGCCTGAGGTAGCAAGGGCCATAATAATGAGTGTGCTTAAGTGGTTTGTGTAGATTTTTTTTTTCCTTTTTAATTTTAATGCCCTGACTCGCTGCTGCCTTTTCTAAAGCTAGAGATTGTCTCATACAATCATAACAACAGGGAAACAGAAACTGCATTATGCTTTGAAAAAATGTGGGATGCAAAGCAGAAGCTCCACTCATCAAGTGCACTGATAGCCGATTCAGCTCTGTCGGTCACATGGAATAGAAAATGCTTTGGTGACTTTGTCCATACTTGTAATTATGTTTGAGCTGTTCTATGTATAAAGCCACATTTACTGGATAGAAAGCTGCAACCCTTCCAATCACATTCATATTTCAAATGAAAAAAAAAAAAAAGAAAAAAACACATCTGAAGTATCATTTGATTAAAAAGATAATGAAACTGGGTAAATGAAGCCTGCAAAAATACAGAGAATTTTACTTATGGCATTACAACAGGTCAAAGTGGACATCTGTATGAGCTGTAACACCTAGTGATTTTGCAATGTTTTCAATGTTCTGGTATTGGTTATTTTTCTTGGGTTTACTCAAAAGACAAATGGATGAAAATGCTTACACTGCAACGATGCTCACTTCCATGGTAATTGGAAAAATATACACAAACTGTGCTAATATCCACGGATGTTTACAGTCAAGCAGATAAAAAGAGCCTGGGCACATGTTAACTGTTTCTATCAACTTCCTCCACCTCTAAATAGAGACCATTTTTGGCCAGCACATTGAGGAGCAAGGAGCTATTGACTTCACAAATCAATGCAAAGGAAGACAGGCTCCTTGGAAAATCCTTTTCATGTGCCCCTCTCTTGTTCCACAATGTTTTGGGAAGTTCATTTTTACATTCCCTGCTCTACAGGATTGAGGCAGATGTTTAAACTCACTTCTCACAGGATCCAGACTGATTCCCATCTCTGCCTAACCACTTCACCTAGCCTAAGGTCTGAGGCCTTCTTGGCAGATGGCTGCAAACTGATCCAGCTCAAGTTCTCCTATATCAATATGGCTACACAAGTCTTCCTCTGACAACAGTCCCGGGGCCTCTATCTCACTGAAAACATGAAGTAAAATACTTTGGCAAACAGTATCTAGCAGTATCTTAAATGGAAGATGTGAACATGATGGATTTCTGCCCTACCTCCAGATTGTTCCAGAATCCTGGTGTGGAGCTCCTGGGTCAGTAAGCAGTAAGGGCGGCTCTGATGGTGTAGCAGAAAAAGATCAGCAGTGGCTCTGCCAACTCTCTAGAACAGGTAAAAACTCCTGAAGCAACACCAAGACCTTCCAGGAAGTATTTTGTCTCTTCTCTCTGGCCTCTCTTACACATTGTACATATTCTCCTTCCATAACAAAGATATTAATACATCTTTCATGTGGATGTTTAATTCACCATCATTTTGGATATTGTTCAGCCATTTTACTTACTCAAAGTGAATCCAAAGTGAGAAATGAAACTACTTGTTAGTTGTCAGAGAGTACAACCCAACTTGTTGCAGGGTCTTGACCTTCTGCAGCTCTTTTCCTCACTTTCAGTTTATATTTTGTGATTCAGTCATTGGGTTGCAAATATAGATTTTATTTATTTATTTATTTGATCTGTCTTCATCCCAAAATTCCTCCTTTGGAAGATATCAGGTGGGTGAAGTTCCCCCAGGAGAGCCACAGCCTGCAACATGAGGTGTCTTCTGTCTACGGAAGACCTTTTCCATTTGTTCTTCCTGACTATGACACCTGTAGTTTACACCTACTACAACATCACCCAGTACTCAGTAACTGATACCCAAAAGCACTCAGCTGGCTCACAGTCTATTCCCTAGGCAGAGCTCCGTATACTCCAGCTGCTCATATTAAACAAGGTCCTGAAAACCCAGTAAACAGGAAGATGTTCGGTGTCTAAGCATTTATTTTGACTATGAGCATACATTGCTTCCCATAAGTAATGCCATATATAATTATTCACAATTATTGTACAGAGTATACCACCAAAAATAGGCATGGTTTACTATGCATGCCTGGTTTTAATTCAAGGGGCACCAGGTAAATTTCCTATCTCCTGAAATATCCGTCTGCTTATTTGAACATATGTCTGAACAACCAAGTTTCCAATCATCCATTTTGTTTGGGTAACTTCTTCATTGTAAAATCTGCTCAGTACATTGCTTTTACTGGCAAAATTAAGTCATGCATATATTTTAACACATGGAAAGTGAACAGCTATGCCGATTCATCAACCTGAATTCATGTGACAGAGATTCTTAAGATGCAAAAGCCCTAATACTATTGTATTTAGATACATGAAGACCCTTGCTAGCCAAAGAAATAAACAGGCAGTGATCTGGCTTCAATCTTTTTCTTTGTCTCTTCCTCTAGCATAACTTGTCCAACATTTTAAAGTGCAAGCACCTGCAGCACTTTAGTATTCCTCAAGTCAAGGGTGCTTCACTCAGTCCAAGTGGACAGCTAACCTTTAAAGGGGCTTTTTAAGGAAAGTTTCAATTTAGATTTGCATCCTTAGCCAGAGAACAATGTGCTGAGGACTCATCTGTGACTTCAGGCAGATTTTAATTTAAAACTAAAAATACTAATACTACTACAAGAATAGCCAACTCTACAGACAGTGTGATGTGTAGGCATCCTATGTAACACTCTCCTGAGGCAGACATTCCAACTCCTAAGGCTGAATAAAATGTTTTCTTTGTCATACCAAACCTTGCTTATCCCCAGAGGTTTTTCAGAGAAGGTCTGAAAACAAAGGTGTGTTTCAGGAACTCTCACTTGCAAAACAGTATGTAAAATAGTCAGGTTTCAGTACCTTTTAATGAGCAGGTGAGCTTTGTTTAGTCCTGTCTTCAAAAGTGGAATATTTATACCACCTTCCTCAGTAAAACAGTGCACCACTTATCTCTTGGGCATTCACATGTGAATCTTGTCAAGATCTACTGCTGAGTTTTTAAGTATCAGTTTTAGGATGAAAGATTCTTAGAAAAGTATCTCACAAACAAACTTTCAAGAGCTGATTGATGTTTGAGACACCCTGTTCTAAGACACTGCAGTTTGTTCAAATTAGTTTACAAGATTTCTCATTTCATCTCATTAAAAACACAAATGCTGGATGCTAATAACTTATGGAAGATGCTTTTTATGTATCCCTTTGGAACACACCCTGTGTTCCCTAGCACTCTTAGCATTTTATATGTGATAAAAGTTGAATTTAGAAAAGAGAAGACTTCCACACAGTACTTCAAGAGAGTATTTAAGTCATGTCTTTAATGTTCTACCTGAACTTTGTTTTAAACACGCACATTTTCAATCCCACAGAACTACTTACGTTTTGACCATCTATTTCCTCCAGGTAGACTAGATATATCCTTTTCTAAACCAAACCTAATGACTGTAATTATTCTTCAGATAAAAGCTCATAAAAGAACAGAAACATATTTTTCAAGCAAAATGCTAGACAAAATAGTAAAACTGAAAGGCTTATTTAACAAAGCCCTGTTTGTGTAGCTCACCCTCAGTGTTAAAGGACTTACTTTTGCCGTAAGAAACAAATTCACCTTTCCTCCCAAAACCATCCCTAATGAAACACTTATCAAGAGCAGGAAACAAGCTGATAACTTGGTAATGTGGCCACCTGTCAGTTGGGCACTGGTCCAGTGTTACTGATTTCACAGAGGCTGCAGAAAAAGCTGTAGTAGAAGCTGTAAGCCACAGAAATCAGCTTATAGTAACTTTCAGGTGTAACTGGCATAGGATTAATATACCCATTTTCCCAGATTGAGTAGTTTGCTTATGGTGCAAAATTTTAAGTCTCCTCATCTTGGAACATCATCTCTTTGCAAGCTAAAACAAACTGTAGACACACGTTCCCTTTTCTTAAATTACCCTTGCTTTGATGTCATTCATGGCATGATTTTAAGACTGCATAAATAAAATACATGCCTGATTGCTAACCAAGCACTGAACAGAAACATGAGTATGGTTCCACTCATGACTCTAAGTAAATGTAAGCATTGTAAGACTTAGTTTCTAGCTTCTGTGTAACACTCAGTAAAACCCTTGGCCTGGGTCTGTGAAGAATTACCTAGAGCCAAACGGAAGATACAAAAGATGGGTACTTAAATTAACTCCTTGCACATGCCCAAGTAGTTAGGCATCTCATTTTGCTTGGATTTACAGTAATGCCTCCCACATGTTAGAATTACCTAACAGCTCTCCAATTTTTATCTTAAAGCCAGTCAGACCAATTGTCTATCCCACATCTTGCCACCAACTGAACAAGTGTACTAGCTATGACTCCTGTGGTTCAAGAGATGCCATTGTCACTATAAAATTTTCATATTAGCATAATCAAGCACTTTCCAGAACAGTTTGGCCCACCTTAAGGAGCTATTGCTGAAAGACAGGCAAAGCAATAACCCCTGATTACACAAATACTCTATTGTCAGAATTATATAGAGCACTTGCTCTTTATGTTGTTTTATTCAGTTTGGAGACTGCACCCTTCTGATGATGAAGACAGGTCACAGAGCTTTAGAGATGAAAATGAGCACCTTCAATCCCCTTAATTTATAAAGTATTTAAATCTTTGTACTTCTGCAAGAGCTGTCACTTGCGTTATTTGTCCTTCTCTCTTTAATGGATAGTTGTAGTTCCTCTACGTTGATCTGAAATCTGACACATTCTTTTCTAATTAAGGACATCTAATGGGAAAGTTACACTTTCCCATGATGCCTACCACAATAAATCCTTCTAATTATTAATGTATCTAGGCAAGTGACATCTCATTATTTTGGGTGACTTCACAAAACCATTTGACAGGGAATAACGATGACTCAACGCCAAACCTAAATTTGGAAGAATTTAAGCAGATCAGAGGTTTTTTCACTACCATAAATATTTTTGATTTAGATGGTTTAAACTAACAGATACTCAGACCAGAGGGTTCAGAACAGTTATACTTCTTCCCAGTGCAATGGGAATGCTGACTGCAATGCACAACAACACTGGTGTGTTTTGAAGCGTACCAGCGAATAGGTTGTTCCTGTCACGGTTCCCTTTCTTGATCTTTCTATACCTTATTTCTACAGCAAATGCACAGCACACTGACTGGAGCAAAGAATGCACTAGGGCAATTTTAGATAAACTTAGATAGGTTTTTTTAATATTTAAAACTTGATTTGGCATTCACTCACTGGTATTCTTTTGTGGGTTCTCCTTTCCTGTCTGTACATAAACAGCAGAGGGCTTGGATCCCTGTGTCTGTTCAGAGAGTTAACCCACTATCCCGTGGAGCTGTCAGAGTATCAGCCTACACTGAGCAATTGTGTTACGTGGGGAAGAGGCTGCCAGAAAACCCTCTGAGGGCAACTTTAGTTGTGCCAGTGCAGGTGAGTTCCTCAGCCGCCCTCTCCCAGTAAACCTGGGAGCTCTGCTCGGGGCACAGCAAAACCAAGGCCTTGCAGTCGATTCAGGAGCATCTTTCACCACCCAAGCCACGCTGTCGCTGCCGGGGCAGCCACAGTGACGTGTTCCCAGCCCCATTCCCGGGCCCTGGGGCACAGCTCGGAGCCGGGGGTCGCACCACTCCTCTATTTCGGAGACCCAGAGCGCTCAAACCGCCCGTGGCGCTGCGGACGAGGCCTTCGCCCCTGCTGGGAAACACGGGGATGAGGCAAGGCAAAGCGAGGGGAAGAGCCCATTAGCTCCACAGGAGCGCGCTGAGGAAAGGGCCACGCTGACAGCCAGCCCCCCTCCTGCCACGCCAGTGCAGCT
>VXBB01011783.1:545777-591209 GCA_013399915.1 Illadopsis cleaveri | reverse complement strand
CGCCACTGTCTGCGCGGCCGGGCCGGGCCCCGGCGCTGAGGGGCGGCCCCGGCATTCAGCTCTCCTCGTCTGGGATCATTATTATCAGGGCGCTGCAGCGCGCTTTGGCTGAGGGGATGGTAATTTCTGGGATTGTCGATAGCAATGAATAATTCAAGGCGATGCCGTGGAGGGTGAGGAGCCCGAGATAATGGTATCGAGAGATCAGCGGAGGCTCTAACTTTTTGAAAGTGAAGGGGAGAGTGTTAAACTCGATCCCTGGCCCCCGGTCCGCCTGTATCGGGGTCCTCGCGTAGCAGTTCGCATCCTGGAATGCTCTGTGCACTCCTCCGGTCCCGGTGGGATGCTGGAGGATGCAGAGTCCAGCAGCTGACCTCGGTGCTCAGGTCCAGCTCCCTCCTCACGGCAGGGTCAGCTGGGAGGTTCGAGCTGTCTGTCCAGGGCTTCATCCCCTCAGGTCTCGAAACCCTGCCAGACTGGGAGATGCACACCCTATGGACAACCTGCTGCACTGCTTGGCTCTCTTTGGGGAGAAAAGCATCACAGTCTTTCAAGACTGTGACAATTGACTCCCGTCCTCCCACCCTGAAGCACTGAGAAGAGCCTGACTCCATCTTCTTGACAACCTCCTTAGAGGAACCAGAAGGCTGCTGTCTTCACCAGCTGCATAGCTATCAGAGGGTCCAGGTAGCCCTCTTTCCCCCATGCTGAATAAACCCAATTCCCTCAGCCTCTCCTAACAGGGAGAGCTCCAGTATTTTAATGCCCGTGCTGGACTCATTCTAGTTTATCCATGACTTTCCTGCACTGTGGATCCCCAGACTGGATGGAGCGGGGCCTAACAAACGGTGATCAGAGAGAGATTGTTTCCTCTCATTCTGTGGCTGCTACAACAGAAGGATGCTGTTGGCCTTCTTTGTAGACAGTCTTGCTCCTGCCTTATGTCTACCAAGGCCCCCAAACCCTTTTCCACAGAGCTGCTTCCCACCACTCTGCCTGTACTGTTGCTCAGGGTTCTTCCTTCCTAGGTGAGGGATTTGACATTTGTCCCTGCTGAATTTTGTAAAGTTTCTGCTGGATAAACCACTGAGGTACTATTACTACTATTATCTAAGCTTGACCATCCAACCAATTTTTCATCTATCTAGTTATCCACTCATTCGAACTGTGGTATCTCACTGTGAGACAGGGTGTTAAAAACTTTGCAAAAGTCAAGGTACTGCCCTTGCATCCACAAATTCAGACATTTTGCCATAGAAGGCAATTAAATTGGTCAAGCAGCTGGCAACCTCATGCTAACTCTTGCAGCTTTCACCATGAATCTTGGGAAGGAGCATGATCCAAAGCCTGGGGATAGTGGTGTTCCTATCTGGGCACCAACACAATTGTGAATGTTTCTGAAGTGTTTTTACTCTCTCATTTCAACACCTAGAAAATATCAAGAATGTCCAAGAGCAGTTTGCTACTGATGCCAATGTTAATTCTTCTTGGAGCTTTCTGTTGACAGTGTTGTTGGCTGCTTAACCAGCTAAGGTTGGAACGTTATCATTACAATGGGAAAAGAAACTGGCAGGAAAGTGATTTACTCAACATCTCACAATATGTCTGTTGTCAAGCAGGAGCAGAACTCAGGACATACTCCCTTCTGGTCACATGCTCATCCTCAAATTCATCACATGATAACTCATGCCAAGAACACAGTCTTCAATTCAAACTTTTGAGACACATAAATACTTCTTCCATCCAGTGACCTCAGCTTGAGGTTTCATTGCATTATAAATATACATGTCTAATATGTCTAACAAAAAAGCAACACAATGGTGAAGCAAATTATCTGGATTGCAGCATGCACTTGGCTCTCATAATAAGCACTTACAGGGAACATGAGCTCATTGGGGAATGTTAAAAAACTCAGGATGACAGACTGAAAAAAGCAGGTACGTGAACAGAGACAGAAAAGCTGGTAAAAATATTGTTGTTGAAACACTTATGTTTTTATGGGAAATTTCTAGATGTGTGTGGTTTTGATTTTAAAAATACTACATTTTAACACAAATATAGCTATACAGCTTTCATTCATGTTTTAAAACTTCCTGTGCGATTTTAATTTTAAAATTCAAAAAGCACAGGACAGTGTCTTTCTCCTCTTCCCTTCCTGAATTGTCCTTGTTTCACCTAGGAAATCACTGGTATGTCTTTGCCAGACATCTTAAAGGTACAAAACAAAGAATCTAGATTTTCTCTGTGTGTGTTAAGTAAACTAAAAGGAATCCAGTATAACATGGGGAGCCAGACAGAGAAGGTGAGATTACCATCCTGCCATCAGCTCTGCCTTCTGTATTTGCTAGTTGTTTGGCATGCTCTGCTTGTGAAATGGCTGTGCAATGCTTCTAATGTTGCATGTTGTCTCCAGGAGAAAAATGAGGAGTTTCTCATGCTGTGCTTATGCACAGTTCTCCCAAATTAAATTTAAAATATTCACATGTATATAATAGTCACCATATGAGAAGGCTATTGCCAATTTCCACATAATAAACAAGCTAAATCCTTTGCTTAGTTTTGTTGATATATCCAACCAAGTCAGGGTTTTCCAGTAGGTTGTTTTTGTTTGTTTTTTTTTTTCTTTTTTGTAGTTTTTGTCCTCTTTGTCCCCTCATCTCTATAAATGAACTGCTCTTTGTGTTGCATTGATCCAGCAGAAAATAAAGGCATTATAGAACAAGTCCATTAGTAACATTTGTAATATTTATCAAATAACTACTCACCAGATTAGAGTGGCAAGGCCTTCCAAGGTGTTAAACAATGGCATGATGAATGCCAACAGGGAGGTGAGCCATCAACAAAATTAAAAAGATATCTAAAGCAACACAACAAACACATTCTGCAGCTGCTTGTCTAAGAATATACCTATGGTTTCCTTGCATGCACACTGTTGTTTGCACAGAAATTATGCAACCAGACATGGTGGGTGGGTGTGCCCCTACAGTGGAATACTCCATTTCTAGATTATTTTAGCCCAGATTCTTTTGCAGTTCCCTGCACTTCAATCCACTGTGGCTTGGATGTGGTAGAGTTACACAGGTACAAATCAGGCCAGTGTTTGGCTCTTTAGTGCAGTATTTACTGAAAAGTAAAAAGGGACATTTCTTTTTTTATTACAACTTCTCAGCAAGCATGTTGCCACAAGTAGAAAACCATTATTATGTTTAAGCAGTGCTGTAACAAACCCCAGCACATTTAGGAGCTGTCATGGGGCACTGCCTAATCTGAGAACACCATAGTCCTCTAAATTGAGCAAAGAATTGACACTATTAATGTCTGAAGTCAGTATCTTTGTCTGATCATCAAAGTTTACACTGCAGGATGTGTTTCTCCACACACAGAAGAAATAAGGAGAAGCTTGGTTGCAAGTAACTACTGCTGTGCAGAAAATGGCACTTGAAGCGATTGGTTTCCCTGGGAGTTGGAGCCATGTCTGCTGGCTGGCTGAATCACAGGACTAGTCAGCATGACTTCAGTCTGTAATCTAGGTAAAACACAGGAAACCACCTGTGGCTACACTAAGGAGAGGCATTCTGTTATTGCAGGACTTGCTATCTCTTTCTGAATCTAATAGCCTGTTTCCTAACTGTGCACTGATTTGAATTAGTTTTATTGTAGTTGTCAGTGTGATGGGTGCCAAGAGGGAAGTTATGTCAGGCTAGGAAATATAGGGTGTACTTCAGTCTTCAGTATACTATATCCTTTTCCTCAAAATATTCAGAGCCTAACAAAGTTTCAGCATTTTAAAGGACCATTGCCCACTTCATGATGCTGGATTTGTGTAAATGCTGATAACACAAAAATGTGTTGGCAGATTTTAGCTGCAAACCATTCACTCTCTTTGTCCAAGGAATTGGAAGGAAAACCCCAAAGTTTATGTTATCACTGTGTAAACTGAGAAGAAACACAGCATGCCCAGAGAATGGTAAACATGGATGCTGTTGCTGTGCAATGAAAATGGTAGGATGCTTGGAATAGAGCTGACAAACCACTATGAAATTCACTGTAAGAGGATGTCTATAAACCACCAAAGAACCAGCAGACGAGTAGTATGCACAACACCCACTGTCTGAGGGGCACATGTAGATGACAAAATACCTTTCCATGGCATTCCAAGAGATGTTGTATGATACAGACAAGTCCATGGGACTTGATGGGATGCACTCCACAAGTACTGAGGGAGCTGTTTGGTATCATTGCAAATCTGCTTCAGTTATCTTTAAAAGGTTGTGGCGATTGGCCAAGGTTTCTGCACAATGTAAGAAAACGTGTCATCCCTATCTTCATGAATAGCAAGAAAGAGGATTCAGAGAACTGGACCTTATCAGTCCCACCTTGACTTTGGGGAATGTGATGGAGAAAATACGTGAAAATAATTTCCAGATGTTTAAGATGATGTTTGGGAGTAGTCAGCACAAATTCACAACAGAGGAAATAATGTCTAACAAACCTGACAGCTTTCTATGAAGAGCATCTCACTGGATGAGGGGAGACCAATGGACAGGGTCCCAGACAACCAGATCTAGGTGGTCTGCTTCAGCAGGGTGGCATTGAAGACGTACTCCAAAGGCTTGTTCCAGCCTCAGCCATTCTGTGATTGTGTAAAATGTATCTGTGGCATTGCTAAGGACTACAGTTTTGACACATATGCCAAATAAGCAATTAAAATGCATGATAGGAGATAATACAATGTTTTAGGAACATCTATAAACTGGAGCTCTGTTTTGTATTCTGTGGCCCAAGCATCTGGAAAAGTGGATCTCTGCATAAGCCATTTAATTACTAGCACAGAGAATGACACTTTCTGTTTGCTCTAAGGTATATGAGCAAGAGATTTTGAACTAAGTCTGTGATAAACAGTAAGTGCTTTGGAGTCCTGAGCTGCTGAAGTAAGTGAATCCCAGGGCATTCAATATTAAAACAACCTAAAAAACAACCTAAAAGAGAGGCAGATCCTGGAATGAAAACCAGAAAACTCCATCTAGTGGCTGTGCTTCTATCTCTAGCTTTTATTCAATTTGTTTTCCTTTTATTCATTCTTCCCATCCTTAGGAGATAATGGCAGCAGAGAGTGACTTGGAAAAAACATATATGGAGAAATCCATGGAGAACAATTGAAATCAGGCCCATTGTGATCAAATCTACTGCACTTTGTTGGCTGCTATCTGTGCAATGGTTTTGTTCCACAACTCAGGAAACAGGAAATCTCTGCACCAGATAATTGGAGGCTACTGATTCTGTAGGGTAACAAACCACGTAGGCTTATTAAAAACAAGAACTCACAGCCAAGTATCAAGTGTACACATGAACAGAATATTTTTACGTTATTTTTAAGGAAATATAAGTGTCTTGAATGGGCCTGCTTTCCAACACTCACATTAACCTGTTTATCACCTTCAAGAAGCCTGCTCCAGTACAGCACTACCCCTTCTGCTAACAGCCCTAATATCCCACTCCTCTCAAGATCAGACAGACCTATTTTGAGAGTGTTGTACACACTTATGAATAAAAACTCAGAGAAGTAAGAGGCCAACTAAAATGCTGTAGGTACAATGCTGGCAATATGGCAATCATACTTCAAGTATTTGTTTGCTGTTGTTTTCACGACTGTGTGTTAACTCCATTAAGTTTTAATGCACACTGGAATGCTGTGAATGACAAGTGGCAAAAATTGCTTTGAAACAATTCCTTGCTGTGACACTTTAAGGAGGACATTGCATTAACAGTTTATTTCAATAATACAAACTTCTGAGAGACTGGAAATTAAGTGTTTCAAATGAGCTTTAAATATAGGACAAGAAGTTTCAGTTTTAATGGACAAAGCCTGTTCCCACTAAATGTACCCTTGTACTGCCAAGAGGGCCTTGAAATAAAATAAAGTGGCAAGTTTGAGGCTATTAGTGTCAGAGTCAGACACACCAAGCAATTGTAAATTAAGCTGATCTCAGTATTAAAGAAATCTCTTTGCATGAATTCTTCTGTTACTCTTCACTCTGGAAACCAAAGTTATTCCCTTGAGAAGGTACCTGGCTTCTAAGGCATTTGCTGAAGCATGAGAAATACTATAGATGACTACTTGAATCATTTCCAGATAACAAAGTATCTTTATTTAAAATCTGATTTTCATTAATGCTCAAAGTGCAGAAAAAGAAAATTAAATTCAAAGAAACTTATAAAAGCTTCTTGTAAAATAACAGCACTCCTCAGCAAAATCTTAGCTTAATAACTACAGATTAGTCAAGTCTATAACGCTAGACTGAATCATAACAAGAACTGTTTTTTGTAGGATTTCCTTCTTTGGTAAAACCCAGAGGTATCACTTTTCATTATGAGGTAAGCAAAGTTTGCCAACAAAGATTTTCATTTAAACTGAAAAGGAGGGCACAGAAAATTAACAGCAAACAGGAACAAAAAAAAGCTTTCACCTTTGAAAGTCTGTGACAAACCAGGACAAGTCAATGAAATGACAGTCTCCATCTCTGAATGGTCTCTTTGTCCAAGTGGCTGCAACAAACAACCTGCTCATAACCCTCACGCAGTGTCATGTCTGGCATCCTTTCTGTGTGCTTTGGATGCCTCAGGGCCTGGCAAATGCCAGTGTAGGTCTGGACAATTGAATCAAACTTCTGGTGTAGGCCAGTGAGATACTGGGTTTTGAGGTCCTGGTGATGGTACCAACCAGACCTCTGCTGCCTACAGCAGAGTTAAAGAGCTGCCTGTGCCAGCCCTGGCACACAGACACACAACACAGGACTCTGTCTCAAACCTATCTCCTCTCAAAGGCAGAAAAAACAGCCACGAGCTGTCAGTACAGTGAGGAGTATGGGTAAAATCTTTAGTTATGTACTGAGAACACTCATTAATTGGAGCTACAAGATCTTGCCTTTACCTGCAGTACTTGAGCTTTCAGAAAGATAGAGTGTCAGAGGCTTCTGATGACTTGTATTTTAATTCCTGATGATTTGAATTTTAACTGCTTAACAAAAATGGTTTTACTAAGCAGAAAATTATTTCTACTTGTAATTACTGTAACTTTTGTTTCAAAATTGCTACAAAATCAAGTTATAAAAGTGTATTTTTAAGGATATGCTAGTGTTACTATTCAAAAAAATCCCAGCCAATATCATGTAAATGGTTTTATTCTCAAAAAAAAGTCAGCAATATAAAATATTTTAACATTCTTTCTGTTTAAATATTGGTGACAGATTATGCATTTCTTAAAATAAAGTGCTGTTTTTACAAAAGGTACTTTTTTTTAACTTTTACTGCTGTTCTAACCTCATAATATTGAATATATAAAGTATATTTTGGTTATTCAAGAACGCAGCATTACATCTCCTTTCTATTTCTTCCCATGAAATCATTACATTTTCAATCTGGACTCCTTTATCTGTACCCAATCAACAGAGGCATATTCAACTTATGTATTTCCCCATGTAGAAGGTGCCACAATTTGTGGTGGCCTTCTTGCCTTCTTCTGTGCTTTTGTTGCTCTTGACTGTGCCCATGTAGGTCTCCCATGGGTTCTTCATCTATGAGTAAGAGTGGAATGAAACATCCATCTTCATGCATGTTCATCCATTCTTCCTGCTCTTCTGACTTTGCTCTTCTTAAATCCATACCACTGATGCCTTGACCAATTCAACACTTAGCTTGAACTACAGAAGCAATCTCTTTATTATTTTCTTTCACTTTCTGTGGGTTTTGAATTTTAAGCATGTTACTGCAAAAAATCCTATGTCAGTGTAGTCAGGACTAACTTTTCAAATTTTCATTTGTATGGATTTACTCAGCCAGATGCCAAACTTCACCATTAAAAAAAAAAAAAACAAACAAAACATCAAATGAAGAAAAACCCCAAACCACTTTGGTTCCAGTAGCTACCTTTTAGAAGAAACAGCTTCTTGTGGTTTTAAAGAGCAGCCAGGAGCTGTAAGAGAGAAAAAAAGAAGTCTGAAAAACTGCAACCAGCAAGACTCACAGCTGTAAACAAGAGAGTAATTCCACAAGTACTGGGAACAGGCCCACATTTCCCAATGTACTTGTTATACCAGTCTCTAACAGTTTGATCCTGTAATTCATTTTTATCACCTTAAGCCATCTCCTGTAAGGAAAAGGTATAAGAAGTCAAACTCATGTGAAAAGGTCACCTACTGTCACAAAGTTTTGAGAATCCCTCTTTTCTCAATGTGCATCTTTCCAGTAAGCGATTACCTGAATCCTTTATGATTTTTATATGCAAGTCTGTATTGATTTTTGCTCCTATTTTTACTTCTCTCTTCTCAATCTCTAACTCTCTCCTCTGGATACTTTCTGCTTGATATTTTTGAGTCTGAATCCGAAAATGAAAAGTAAATACAACAACTCTGAATCTGCAGATCCGTATGTATCTATCAATATATATAACATACTATAATATGTAAAAAGAAACCGGAAAACCAGAATTTCCACTAACTATAGACTGAAAGGCCTCATATTCTTTTTTCATCATAGGCATAGCTACTCTTCATTTAAACTTTTGTCTGGAGAATATTCACAGTTTATTCTTTTGATATCTATGTCCTGCCTTTGTTCATTGCCCCTACAAGATGTTTGGATTTTCTCTTTTCTTCCCACCTATCAGAAGTGTTGCTTAGATGGGGGAGAGCAGCTGGATGCCTGTACTGAGTGACAAGGTTCATCTTTTTCTTTCAAGCATTTCAATAAACTTGGCATTAGAAGGCAAACTAAGTTAACTGGTAGTTAGCTTTACCTCCAACCAATCTTAACAGGTCTTTTTCATAATGAGTTTAAGAAATGTCCAAGCAGAAAAAGACTGTGTCCTTCTGAGTATAAACATATAAACCTTGGATGCTGTCTTGCGTTTTTCAAATCATTTTTGTAGAAATAGCAAATTCTGTTGCAAGCCATAAATGAGCAAGGGAACTTCCATAAGTGTTTCCATTTTTTATCAGATGATTTAACATGTAACACTTTTTTACACATCTATTATAACTAGCATATAAGATTTTATGTCTACTCTTCTGGAGGAAATTATTTCAGTTGCTTTTCTCCCCGCCCCTTTTCTTCTTCTTTTTTTCATAAGAATCCACATGGCCTTTTTTCAGCTTTCCATTTCTGATTTGGCAAGTTCGTGTTGAAATGCAACTCTGTCTTCTTTGGTGTAATTTGTTTCAATTAATCTGCAGACCACTGCCAGATCTGTTTGACCTCTTGACTGCACTCAGTTAATGGGAGCATGAATCTTGACACAGCCCCCCAAAATAAACTAAACAATTAGTGCTGGAAATTAGGCATTCAGAAAGTCCAATTTTCTTTTTTACCAGAATCATGTAAGCAAAAAGGTCACCTCAAACCACAAACAGTAACTTTTCCTGGGATAATACTATTTTTTAAATCTCATTCTCTCAGAAAGCTGGACTTTGTTGTCACTTGCTGTTTTGCTGAAGTTGGAATCCAGACAAAGGAGGAGTATTTTGTTCCTCTGAGCAGTCATTTTGCCTCATGCCTCCATGGGCTGGTCATCTGCTCTAAATGGCGAAGCAGCTCAGTAATTCTGTGTTTGCTGGACACATTCACTGGGCTATAAAGAAGCAGTATCTTCCTAGTAGTTTCTCTTATCAAGGACAGGGTGCATTGTCAATTTTCCAAGATGTAATAGTAGCCAAACTACCAAAGTGTCAAAACCTGCCAAAACATTCACTCTTGGAATTAATAATTTTATCAGAATTTTCTAAGAATGACCAATTAATTTCCATTAAAAAACGAGATGGAGGCAACAATCCTCATGCAAGTACTGTTTGCCTATTCAGAATTCATGGTGCCTCCAAACCTAATGGCTTACAGGTTCAGTAGCCTCTGAATCATTTACAATGCTCTGCCTTATGCAGGTCAGGCAAGGAATGGAGCATGGAATTCACACAGCCTACCTAGTGTCCCTGGCATGGGGTGGGGAGGAAGGATTCCATTTCAGAAACCTTCTTTATGTGGGAGTCCAAGATACCTTAACCCGAAGTACTAGCAAAAAAGAATAGGAAACAAATACACAAAGCAAGTAATAGCAAATTTCTAAGATGTCCTAGAGAAGCAGAAGGATTAAGCAGCTTAACTGCTGTGTACAGAGCACAGGTTGTTGTTTAAACTGTCACATAACTGAGATGTGATAACAGTGATGAAAATCTTTTTAATGGTTCAACAGCAAATGCAGGGAAACAGAGACCAGTGAGATGGACAGTAATACTAACCAGATTAGTAAAAACTGTAACAATGTGAAATTTTGTGGAAAACAATCAAGAAGGAGTTTTAGAAGTCTTGCTTCACCAACCAACTAGAATTCCTTGAAGGTGCCAACAGTCTTGTAGATGAGAAGAGGTCCTTTTGATGCTTGGATTTTGACAAGGCATTTCACAAGGTCCAAGGTTAGCCCTTAAGATAATAATGAACCCACAGGGTAAAAATAAAATTTCTTGTGTGGATAAATAATCTGTTAGGGAGGCAGAGGACAGAAGGTTGGAGTAAACAGTGATTTTTTTTCCATAGTAGAGATTCACCCCTAATATTTCATAGGGATATGCATGAGGATATTCAGGATATGAACAGCATATTCAATATAGGATTTTGAAAAGGCATATAAAGTGAAGGGATACACATTTCCTAAGTTATCCATGTAAATACAAAATAAGGTAAACAGAAAGCTGGCAAAAAAGTCTTCATGTGACATCTGTGCCTAAACAGTAAGATAGTGACAAAATTTGGTGAAGGTAAATATGAAGTAATAAGAAGCAAGGCAAATGGAAAATATGTATGTGTGTTTATATAAAATTATAGGCTATGAGCTCAAACTCAGTAGATCAGTTGGGTTGTGAGAGGTAATTCAAATTAATACCAATTCAGTCTTCAATTATAGCCAACACAGCAAAATACCAGAAACAACTAGGAAAAGGCAAGAGAATGGGAAGCAGAGAACATGACTGAAAAGCAAACATCACTGTGTCATGTAAATCCATAATATGCCTACATATTGAATATTGTGTGCTAGGCTGGTATCTCCCATGTCTGAAAAGCTAAGAGCAGAAGAGGAAAAGAGGTTACAAAAACAATGGTAGAGGGAATGACAAAGCAGCCTATAAGCCTTTCCCTTGGAAAAAAAACATGAAAGAAGAAGAATGTCACAGTGATCTGTAAAATCATCAGTGGCACGGATGTAGTGAATAGGAAACACCTGCTCACTGTATCTCCTGATCCAGTACGATGAAACAAAAGAAGTCAGGATATGGAAAGTTCACAGCAAATGAAAGCAAGCAGCTCTCCACATCAAGTGCCAGATGAGACTGGATGAAAAAGTTGAACGCAACTGCACGGACCTTGGATCTGACTTGGTATAGCTGCTCTTACGCTCTAAAATATTACACATTTCTGGAAAGCACTTCAAGTTGCAGAGACTGCGTAAGGATTCCACTGCTACTTTTTACAATAAAAAGCAGCTTACCTGGTGCAGAAAATTCTTTTAGCTACATGTTCTCTTCCTCTTCTCTGTTAGTGCTTCTGTTTCCATTTCACAGCCAAATCTATACCATGGAGCTCTTATACACAAAAACCCAAAAGCCGGATCTCTGATGGCAGCCTTCTTGCAGCGTCTTGTCAAAGGCTCAACAGGAGCAACTGTTGCCTCCATTCTTACAAAAGGATGTTTTCCCCAACTCTGAGCCACTATTCTTGTCCTTTGATGTCTTCAAGACACTTAAGGTCAGCAAGTTGCTTGGAGATACATTACACCTCTATGCTTCTTTGTTTCTTGAGTAATTCCAGTTCTTTGCACCATGTAATCAAATCCCAAATAGCTTCTGCTCACCTAGTAATACCTACAGAAGAGGCTCTTCAGCTCTGGGATGTTACCAAGAAACATCCAGAAGTTCCCACACATGCTGACTATGCTGAGAATGGAAAGTTGCACAATGCATACAGGGTCACCTAATAGTGGCTTTCAGCCAAGCAGACTACACAGAATGCTGGAAGTAGCCCACATTCACTAACTACCCCCCAGCAATTTCCAGTTTTCCCCAAGACATCACTAGGTCAACAGTTAGCACCTGCTTTCACATATCTAGTGAAATGCTGTTGACTGAGATTGGAACAACTGGGACTAGCTCACTATTAAGGTTTCCTAAAGCATACAATATTTGAACTATTTAACACACGAATGAAATTATTTTGTGAGTGCTTTGTGAGTGGATGAAAGCAGTAAAATAAACAATGGAAGAAGAAGCACTTTTAACATGGTGAACTTCTCGAGGCTATTCAATGGCTTTCGTTGTTTCTACTAAAACATGGATACAGAAGTACATGTGGGAATAGGCTATACCCTATACTTTAATCTGGAGTAACAGATGAGTATCTGCCTTTGTTTCAGGTGGCTGGCAGGACAGAGATTTGCAGTTTTTATATCTGAGAGTGTAGGAAATGTATTCAATTATTACAGGTCAGCAACACCTTCCTGTATGTTTTGGTTACAGACACTACATTTTAAAAGGCAGTTTCTCCAGCTTGGCTAGCAGATAACACTGGTGCTTGGAATATATGTATTCCAAAGCAACCAACTATAGATAATCATATAAGAATACCCCCTATGCAAAATAACTAAATGCATGCATACATAAATATATAATTAACAGAGCTGCCTAAACCATTATGCTAAATTGTAAATCTTGAATATATTTATTCTACCTGATCATACTGAAGTATTTCCTACACAGAGTTTGCAAAAGTTAATTATGTATCATACAGGAACACCTCCCATTGATGCTACATATATATATACAGACACTATAGACAGTATACTGTATATTCTGGTTTGCTATACTTACATCCATTTTCCATGTTTAATACTGCACAACAAAAATCTTATTCTTATTTCAGATAGTAATGAAGGGTGCATGAACATCTTACAGATACCTCTACTTTTTATGTTGAAATCTTCTCTACAGTCTCAGAGACACACATCAGTAGCCAGGAAAGCAGCTAACGGGCTTGTTTTAAATATTAAATAAAATGGTATTAAATAAAATATCCACACATTTGGACATTCAGAAGACTCTTGCACAGAAAAAGTGATTAGACATTGGCATGGGCTGCTCAGGGAGATGATGGAGTCACCATCCCTGGAGGTGTTTAAGAATAGACTGGACATGACATTCAGGACCATGGTGTGGTTGGCATGGTGGTGTTTGGTCATAGGTTGGACTCTATGATCTCAGAGGTGTTTTCCACCCTAACTGATTTTGTGATTCTGTGATTCAACCTGTAATTCATTCTTCAATTAATTTCAGGAGCTACTTACATTGGGAATGACCTGGTGGTCGTGTGTTACTGACACTACTCTCAAAGGAAGAGTGAAAGTTGTGTATAGTTTCTTGTAAAATCTGTCTCTCTCGACCCTGTAAAAGAGCAATAAAATAAAATAAGGTATTCTTAAATTTCTGTTTAAAAAATGAATTTATTAAGAGTACAAAACAAACGTGTAAATATGTGCATCTATGTCTATACTGAAGTATACTATTAGGAATAATTACTAATCCTTACCTTACAGACATGTATTGAAAACCCTGCAGTAATCTTTTCCTGAAACTACCAGACAACAATAGAAACATTTTCATTATTTTCTTCCTATCTTCATGGCATATCTTAGTATGGAGCATCATCCACCTCCCCTAATTTTTAGCCTTATCACTACTGTTGATCTTCACTTAGGAAAATTGTCTTTGTGTTTTGTTTGTCTGAACTTCCAGTATCAGAGAGCAAGTGGACCTCAAATCTAAAAAAGCTGCTGACAAGCATCAGCAAGCCTAATCAAAGAAATGTTCCAGTATAAAATCCCTCTGACAAGAGCACTGTTTACTATACACCATTCTTAGCAAATCTGTTTATGTTGACATAAAATTCAAAGGCAATAAAAGTGTAAGAAATTAGAGAAGCGCTATTCCCCTAATTACAGAGGAATCAAAACCGGTTATGTTAACCAAAGGACACCTTTTCTCTCATACTGCATTCTGTAGCTGCACTGTTGCAGCCAGATGATTCTTTTTAGCATTTCTGAAATCAACACTTGGAAACTTCAATATTGCTCAGGTTATTCACTGGACTAGAAAAGTTATTGAAAGAGAACAGGAAGGTCACAAAGGAAAACTTTTTACTAATCAAATACATGGAACACTTTGTTTGGAAAAAATTAATTTCGCTTTTCTAACTAACATCCACAATGAATTTCAAAATGTATGTTGAATTAATTATATGAAAAACCTTGAAATAATTTACTAGGTACAGTACTTAAAATTGTACCTTTCCTGCATTCAGTTCAGAAATAGCTGCCAAAATTTGCTGCCTTGATCCATCTGTTTTAATACCCAGCTCTTTCAGATCACCATCAGTAAGTGTGAGGAAAGCTTCCATATCCACCTGCATATTAAAAAAAAAAATAGAAAAAAAGGTAAGACAAATTTACCCATGCAAAGATTCATCACTACAGGTTAAAAGTGGTTTGTTGGGTTTTTTAATTGTATAGACTTAAAGTAAATATTGTGCAAAAAGGATTTTTAATGAATTACCAGCACCAATTGGGGCTGGTAATTCATTAAAATTACCACTTTACCACTCTGTTGTAAGGCTTCCAATCTGCTGTTAATCATTTAACAAATCGTGATAGTACATCTAAAATATTAAAGGACTTTTAGTTTTTTTCCCCATCAAGTTCTATTAATACACAATATATTGTCTCCACGGAAATTCCTCTGCCTACAGCAGCTGCTACTTGAATAAACCTAAGGTTTCTCTCTTTCCTACACCCTTTCCCCAAGTATTTTTTGACTTCCAAAATATTGTGCTTACTTTTCCAGTGTCTCCTGAGAAAAACCTAGGTTTTATTCATAGTTTTTATTACAACAACATATCGATAAGGCTGTGATAAGAACAAATATCTGAAATTTTTCATATTGATATAACCCTTACACACTAAGCATATTAATTTCTACACAATGCTCCCTTGCCTATCATGCAGGGGAACAATAATAACCCAATATATTGTGATGCAGCTCAATTGTCTGGGCGTGTGCTGAATTTTGAACTCTGTAGCAACGTCAATTTAATGCGTATCTGTTCATTACCCTTCTCTATGACCAAATAAAGACACAATATTTGCTCACATCTGATCCTGCCTTAAACATTGTAAGGAATTAATTTTACTTATTTTCAGCAACATTTCCTTTCACTGCATCCTTCAGCAAGTCAATGTCACAGCTCTCATCTACACGATGCCTATGCTCCCCAATTTAATTCTCCTATTGCTTATGCAGAGTGGATAAAGAAGATAAAGTAGCCATCTCAGTGACTCACACCCTGCTGTTCTCCTTCTGAAACTGAGGTTCCAGCTGTGATTTCAGGGATGATACAGTATGTCCTATGAACTGTTTAGCCACATTGCATACAGACATATATAGAAAAAGCAGAGCATAACAACAGAGAGAAGAAAACCCCCTAGGCATACAAAAGCTGTAGGTTAAGTGTAAAAAGCTCTGCTATTTGTAGTATTCTGGAGAATGTCGCAAATATCACTTGGTCCATGTTTCAAGGTTCTCTCTGCAACCAGGAATGGTTGTAGAACTAGATTCTGGATCACAAATCAGATGCAATGTGTTATACTCTACTTTCACTAAAGCAGTAAAAAAATAAAAGGTCTTTTAGAAAAGACATACCTCCTGTTCCTCAAATATAGGCTGATATTTCTCAAGTGACAATTTTTTAAGAATGCCAGTCAGCTCATCTGCAATAACAGAAAAAAAAAATCAACCCCATAGATTAGAAAAGATTGTAATGACCTCAGCATTATAAACTGAAAAAATATATTAAAGCCTATATTTCCCACAGTCATCTATGGTAAGAAAATACCAACCCCATTTATTCTCCATCAGATATTGAAATATTGGCTTACTCTGTTCTGACGTACTTACATATACTGCAATTCCATTTAGTCTTACCTTGCTAGGATAAATCCCATTGTATTGCCCTTTCTACCTCATTAAAAGGATCTTACCAAACCAAACCAGTAAGGACAACTAAGGCACTTCAAATGCCTAACATGCAGGTGCTTGGCCCCAGATGGCTGATCCAGATTGTGCAGGTTAGACAGCAAAACTCCTCAAGCAGGCAAGGAACTGAAAGGCATATTTCTATGTCAATCATCCAGGAAGGCAAAGTGTAGAGCAAGCAACCACACACCTGCTCATTCAAACCAGTGATACAATACAGGTCTTTCTGAACCCTCTTCTCCTTATGTGCCCAACATCCAGGCATCTCAAACACAGACAGCTGAAGTCCAGCTAAGACAAAAACTGGACAGAATTTAAGTTTTACAAGCTCACCTTCCAAGGCTAAGAGCACTGAATATTGTCTTTCCTCTCAAAATCTAAGGAAATTAAATGTTGCAGGACCTGACAGTGACTCTTCCCACACATTTAAAATGTGATTAGCTAAAAAGCATAAGTACACTTTCAGAATAACCTGACATTGTCTCTCTTAATTACACACTACCTCTCTCAGCTAAAGTTTTCTTTTTATTACTTTGCTGTCACAAATAACTAACTGTTTTTTCCCTTAAGTACCTAAGTGGTCAGTGAAGCTAAGAAGTCAGAGTCAAAATGAAGAACACGAATTATAACATCATAAAACAAAACTTTATTTAATATTCTGCATATAAACTCACTTTCATTTTAGAGACATCATTAGTCCATTACCAAATATACTTTGCTTTCATTTATTTCACTTCCTTGTATTTTGACTTTCCCTTTTCTTTCATTATCATTAGAAACATGAAAGACAATCTCATACTCTAAGCTTCTCAAAAGACATCAAGTACCTTAAGATAAACACACTTCTGTGGAGTATTTTGGAAGACTTTTTCTTTACATAGGAGAGTCCAAAGACAATTGAAGAGAAAAATTCTAGTTAAGTCTTATTTTCTGCTAGGGTTTTGTTGTTTTTTGGTTTTTTTTTATCTTAAGTTCAACTAACTTGGTATGCCTAACATGATTTGCAAAAGTTGACACGGTCTCAGACTTAAAGCTTTAGTACCCTGACATAAATCCATGGGAAAAGGTAATCAGTTTTAAAAACGTAACATAGGAACTTCTCCATATTGTTCAATGAAAAATATCATCTTAGAGAAAGAAAACAGAATTCACATTAGGACACCCTTAGATATATTATTAATGTTTTTTTCTTCTAGGTTGTTAGTTAATTTTTCATCATATTGGTGTGCTTAGAACTGTAGGCCATGATATGTGAAGAAACTTTCAGGGTATCTGAGCTCAGTCTTATTGTCGTAAAAAACTGTAACACCAAACACCTTTCACACACAGAGAACACTCTCAGTTGTAGGCCTTTCATGTTTTCTCTTCCTCTACCCCTCTTCCAGTTCCTGTATTATTACACTAAGGCTGAACAAAACCTGAAACCTCTCAGTTTTACAACTATTGCTTAATGTGTTTGTCCTTTGCTTTACCACTCTCATTTGCTCTACACTTACCTTGTCTCCTTACTCCATCCCTGGAACAAGCTAAGGTTCTTGGACCTCTCACTGCTTTTGCCATGCTACTCCTATTTAGCACCTCCTTTTATGCTATTCTATAGTAGTAAGGTAAGATTACCTTTCTCCAAGTTTTCAGAGCCTTCTTTTACTCTCACATGGTTTCGTCTTTCATGATTCTCTATATCACTGGCTCTCAAAATAGGGCCAAGCTGTTGATGATCCACCAAGTGGTTGCCTAAAAATAAACAAAGAACACCTCTGAATGCTGCTGCCTACTGTTCCTTCACAGTAACAGTCAATGCAAATCAATTTTCTTACTCATTTAAGTTCACTTGAAAGAAAAGTTAACACTGCAGACCTTCTGTACTTATTCTTCTGATTACTACTTGGCATATCATTATTTGTACTGCTGCTGCTGAATCAAATCCCAGTAAGAGATGCCCTTGAATTGAAGGGGCACTAAACTACAAAAGCTTACAAACACAACCCAGAGTTACCTGTGCTTCTGACAACCACCCTTTTCCCTGCTACGAGGGAACACATAGTATCCTGGCATTAGTGCACAGACACAAAACCAAGCTTCACTCAGTGAGATGAGAGCAGCTGATGGCTTGGAGAACTCGCCTTGTTATCCAGCTGTGAGTTCTCTCTTCCTTTTATGCACCTCTAAATCAGCAACTCTTATGGTATCAAGACATCATTTAAAAATGGCACTAAATGTGGAAGGATTTGCTCCAGCAGTCACTAGAATATGTTACAGCTAAGCCATGAGAAGAGGGCAGAAAGAGGGTAAAGTATCACCTGTCTTCAGTGTCAAATGGAATTACAGTGTTAATGGACAAAGATGGCCTAAGTGAAAATAAACCAAAATCATACAGACAATTTCAGAAAAACCAAAAATAGTACAAAGTGCTTCGATTACTTATTTAAAAGGTCCCGAGCCATCTAATCTTCTTCAATTTTTTGAGATATTTGCAAGAGATAAACCAAGTTATTGATATCCAGTTTCCAATGCAGTAAAATGACTTTTTATAAGTTGTGATTTAGATCTAAAAGTCTAATTTAAAAGGTATTAATCTTACTGGAAAAGTAACATTATCATTCTTTCTTATGACTTTTAAGTTAAAAAGTGGCTGTAATAAGGTTATTTTCACCATTTAGAAAAATAAATGCACCACAACTCTTAATCAACCTCATGTAGCTATGACTTGTTATGGATAAAAAATGTATCTCTGTAGTGATGTGCTTACCTGCATTTTCTAAGGAAAAGAAAAAAATCCAGTGTGGAGAAAGTGCATTTTGTACCCTCAGCAAAGGGTGAAAAACAGAACTTAAGCCATGAAGGGGGAAAATGTGGTCATGTAGGAATGGCCTACCTACATATTCTATGCTTTGAGGTGATACCAGTCTCTCTGTAAATGGAAAGAATCACAGGCTTTGGGAGAGAAACAAGCAGTTAGTGCAGGAACGCCAATTTCACTGTAAGAAACATAACATACTTTCTAGAAAGAAGAGAGACCCCACTGTCATGCAGATACACACTAGTCCAGTTATAGTTATAGCTTTTCTTGATGAATGAATCTCCTGTAATGACAGTGAGCTACTCACCATCCTCTGTAATAGTGCCACTGCTGGAGCCATTGCTCTTGGCCTGTCTGTGAGAAGAAGAGATAGAAGACTCTGCGTTTGGAACTTTAGGAGATGGGGAAGGTGATGGAGAAGGTGTGAGAGTTGGTGATGTGCTTTTAGACGTAGATGAAGTCCCAGATGGAGGTCTCTTGTTCATCTCCAGTTTTTGCTGCAGTTAATGATGCAATCATTTCAGTTAAAAAAAAAAAAATCAAAAAAATGTTTACCTATACATGATGCTTCAATATTACTTAAACTGTATATAATTTCTGAGAGCATGTAGTCACAACTACAAGTTTCTGCTTGGTCTATATTGAAATAATCGGAGCAATAGTGATTTTATCCCAGATGAAAGTCTCTCTCCTCAAAATTATCAAGAAAAATACATTTATTAAGGCTATAATTTTGTAATAGGAAAATTATTTCCTGTAAAGCAATACTGCCCACAAGCACTGCAATTATTCCTTTTCTAAAAGGGCTATCATGGTTTAAGTACAGGTGGCACCTATGCATCACACAGCTTCTCACTCACCTCCCACCTCCCTTGGAATGGGCAGAAGCAGAAGTAAAACTTGCAGTTGAGATAAAAACAGTTTAATAACAGAAACAAAGTAAATTACTTTGACTTGAAAGTAGGGATTTTCATTCAGAGATTTAAGCCTTCATTAAAGATTTTCAAAGCATATGAGATGCTAATTTAAAGTAGCACTTCATGCTGGATTAACCAGAAACATGTAGTAAGCACAGACTAAGTTTTGGGTGCATTAAACCCCTTGCTGCACTGGAATGGAAGTTTCCAGCCAACCTTCAAATTTATTATTACCAGGATTAACAGGAGTCAAGTGATTTGTTAAGAATTTTGCAAATATTTAACACATTTGGAGGAATGGAAAACAGGAAAATACATGAGTTAAGATGGGTAATAATATATATATGTATACATATCAACAGTCTTTTCCAAAAACAGTCAGTGCACCTCATCTCCTAAATTCTATGATCTACATATACATTTTGATGCCTGCACTGTATGACTCAAAAAGAAGGTGATTTATTTACTGAATTCAGAGTTTAATTCCAAATACCTTTTGTCACTCAGGCTACTACAATAAACTGATAAAAAAAGTTGATCTGGGTAACAGTGCAAGAAAAGAGAATGACAATGGTTGTTCCTGTCTTTACTGTTTTGCTTCTGTGCTGTGGCATAAATGGAACTTTTCTACTTAATGCAAGAGATGCAGATTTAAAAGATGAAACTCATTTGAGTGGTAACATTCTTCCATTATTCTATCCTATATCAGAATGTAAAACTTCCTTAGCCCTGCACTGAATTGACTAGAAGTAATGTAGCATGATACAAACTTGAGAGCTCCCTGAAGAGCATCATGAACTCATTTCAACCTTCTGTCTCAAATTTCCATCTAAATTGTTATTGGCCATTTGTGTTGCAGAATGGTCTTCCCTCCCTAGCACACTGTCTGCATTTATTTAAATTACATCATCCTGTAAAATGTTTTCTTTTTTTCTTTAAAGCTTGCACCACCTTACCCCTCATGGATAAGTTTTGCAAAATTGATCAGTGGAATACCACTGTATTTTTAGATCAGCTATTTCCAAGTTTAGACAGCATGATCTTAATGGGAGGACACAAGCCATTCCTCAATGGATAGAGATATTAAATTTCCACCATTTACACTGCTGATTACAATAACACACTGCTAGCTTCTGCAACCTGTGTGGATTCATATTTGATTGTTTTATCCCAAGAGAAATCTCAAAAAATCACCTCAGTTGTGTGATACATGAATATCTATAGTGAGATCCACACTATGACATATTTTGTTACTCGTGGATAGAATGAAACTTGTCTAGACATCTAAGCAAAGAACAGTGAAAAAGCTGTTGCCTTTCCAAAACAGTGGCATAAATGTTGTTTAAAAATCTTTTCAATAGTACAATGAACAGCCTTTCCAGAAGATGATCTGCAGCACATTGCAATTCACTACTCTTTTATCCCTTAATGTATCCCACTGTGAGTGGAAATAGTAGTTAAACTTCTTAGTGGCAGCATTGTTGCAATAAAAGGCTACAGGATCTGCAGCCCAAAGCTCACAGGCACAGGTATTATCTCTTGGTGGGATGATTAATAAAACTGGAGAAAAATCAGACTTTTGGGGGGCACACAAGGAGCTCTTCTGAAATTACTTCCAAGCTAAAAACAAGCTGAGAGGACATGCTGAGAGTTTAATTAAAACATACTGGCCAGACTACCTCTGAAAGAAAAAGCATTTGGTAGCTGCTCTGCAGAGAAGACTTTAATGAGGGAAAAGGATGATAAAGGAGTTTTGTCTACAGGAAAAAGAGATGGTTCATTTATAACTCAGGGAGCAGTTGCACAGGATAGAAAGGGAGGAAAGATTACCATATGCCAAAGAATTGGTATAAATGCTCAGACTCCAGTGGCCCAGCTGAGTTAGAAATTTTAGCTCTCAATCCCATCTTTGAAAAGCAACCAGTAGTCCCTCCAGAATGAGGACTGACAGATAAAAATGACTATTCATGGAAACTGTTCCAGCATTGGTAATTGCACCTTTTCTTTTTCTGACTTTTGTCCTCCAGAAATTTCCATGTAATTTCTGAACAACTTTGCAATTTCATTTATCATTTTTATGTACTGATTAAATACAAATATTGTGTACTGCTGCCACATAAGACATCACAGAATGGGATTGCAAACGTATTAATTTTATCCTCTGGTCATTTTTGTTTCCTCAGGCAAAATTTGAAGAATCTCACTGAGAGATGCAAAGAAAACATAACAAAATGAGCTGCTTGGAGATTACATAAGCATAGGTTGGAGAAATTTTGTTCCTGCTCACGTATTCTAACATTTCCAGAATACCAGGCATTAGAACATAAACCCCAAATTATGTGTTTTCCTTCTCTTGTTTTCTGAAATGCAATGTTTCCTTATGTAAATAAACTCATCAATTTCTCAATAGTGTGTCACATCCTCTGTTATGATGCTGCTTTCTAATTTGTGTCTCTGCAGATCTTGAAGATTTAAAATCTTAACCATCAAGAATGTTGTACAAAGCAGTTAAGAACTTCAAAGTACAAATGCACAAAAATGTCCAGGTCATGAGGGTGTAACTTTTCCTGGGAATTGACAGGTAAGTCAGCACAGACAGTATGGCCTCAGGAGCGAAATCCAACTTTGGTGATGACCTACCATTTAAAAATAACACCTCGTGGAGCAGACTGGTTATATGTGTATTGTTGTGGTCAGCATATCCTGGTACAAATTATGCCATGCTCTGCATTCAGGTTGAGCCTTTGAAGGGAAACTAGCTAGAGAAACTAACTATACCACTTCTGGGTAAAATGCAAGAATAACTAACATAAAACATTGGATCTGGACCATAAAAAGAAATAATGAGAAACCGTAATAGTGCAGATCTACCCTAAGATCAAGCATTACATTTACTGTTTTTTAAAATAGAGTGAAATTAATAATTAAGTAAAATCGGGTTTTAAGTTTTCATCTTCTGTAGACTTGCATTTAAGAGTAAGGTTTACAGAGCTGAAATGCTTCCACTAACATTACAAGTGTTCATTCTTTTTTGGCTGTGCAATGTTGTGCACCAACAACCCATGACTGAGATATGACCTATTAGCCAATTCGGAAGTGCAAGATTTTACATTCCCCGTTACCTTCACAACATGTCCATTGCCAACAATCTGAGCACACTGCAAATCCGACACAGTGGATGAAGGAGTTGACTGGACTGGACTGTGCTGTTGGCTGGGTTTCTGCTCAGGTAAGCCTGCTGCTTTTCTTCTTTGGGCTGCAATCTGAGACAAAACATTATCTGCACTGCCACCTAGAACAAACAATAAAATAAACCCAGTAAAGGAAACCATAATTTTGAAATGTTTGTTAACTCTCAAACATTCGCTTTCATTTAAAAACTGACTGGATGAAGCAAGAGAGAATTCCAAGTGTCAGACTTCTCAAGAGCTCAGCAGCTTCCAGAATAAAGAACAGACATCAGCAGCAGAAGAGGAAAGCCAGTCGTTCACGCACACAGATGACTTTCATACCCTTGGACATATCTTTCATAAGCCACTTCACCATACTGTCCTCAACAACTGCCAGGTCTAAGCGTACAGCTTTGGTTTTAATTGAAAACTGATTTTTATTTTAAACCAAAAAGTAAGCAACATGCATAGGAGTCAGCTCTGTGACATACATGGTGCAATGAGCCAACATCCATCTGATCCATCATGGGTGGATCCAGTAAAATGTGCATGAGTTGGGCTGACCACTGAGAGTTCTGTAACAGATGTGAGGCTCCTCTTCCCTTATGTAGATGTTTGAAGTCCAATACCATGACTGCTAAATTCACAGAAGCTTTGCTTCTACAATGGTAGGAGTGCTCAGTAAAGGTTTAATATCTTCTACCATCATCACAAACACTGATTTTTTAACTAAACCAGATACAAATTTCTTTCTTATTAAAAATGGTACCTGATCTGTTATGTAGTTCTCCTCCATGCCTGTTAATTCCTGCAATGTTATTGGATCCACCAGAAGAATGTGGAGAGTGGTTGAAGTTGTTGGAATTTGAAGGAGATGCTGGTCTTCTTGCGAATGCTGGTAATTTGACTGGCCTAGTACCTTTGCTAACAGATGTCTGGAAAACAAAATGAAAAATAATTTGTTCTTTCTTGAGAAAAATAAAGAGCAAACTTCAACTGCCATTTTATTTACCCCAAGTTCTGAAACTTCCACTGAAGAACAAAAGGGAATATCAGAAAGAATCTTATTTTACATATACATAAATACTGAATGTATACTTATATAAATACATATATATACTGAATATATTTATTCAATGAAAGAAATAACACCATATTAAGCCATTTATTCTTCTTAATGTTTGGCCAACACAAATGAACATATATAATGCACCTGAGATACACAGTATTATGAGCAGTGGGGAAGAAAAAAAAATATCACATATGAAATTTCTTTCCTGCAGAATCCTGGCATCTCCCATCTTACAAAACAGTTACCAACTTCCTGTCCATCATATCTGTTTCTTACAAACTAAGCTGAAAGAAGTGACATAGAATTTCTCTCCACCAGTTGCATTTTTATATTGCCTGTAATCTAAACAGCCAGCTGCACCACTTATTGAGTTTTATTAACTGAGGCATTACTGATCTAGCTATACACTACCCAATCCTCAGCCATATCCTCCTTCATTTCTTTTGCTTTTACATCATTGGCCACTGCCAGCCATTTGACATATGAGCTTTTGCAGCTCAGCTTCTTCATGTTTCTTATCCGGTTGCTCAAATCACTTCTTCCATCTCTGACTTACTGTTTCCCTCCTTTCTAGACCCTCAGCAAGACCCTTCTTTCCTCACAGAAAGACTGATGGCCAGTCCTCCCCTACTTTCCCTGCTCATCACTTTATGCATTTGCCAGTTATCCAGTTATGTTATTACAACCATCTTTTTTGGGATGATAAACACTTACCTTCCTGTTATGTCACTTCCCTTCTAATACTCTGCCTTATTTCACCTAAATCACTTCAACGGGTATTAAGCTAATGTCCATCCACTTAAAAAAACCAAAAGAGAAAAAAATTCCTCCTGTCTCCATTGTCCCATTTCTAAAATTGATATTGAAACACCGTTCTGCACTAGTCTTCTATACATCTAGCTAGTAAAGTCTACAGTTAAGGGAGAAAGTACTTCACCTTTTTCTCCAACTATGGAAGAGAAGGCTGTCAAGGTTGTTTAACTTCCCATCTCAAAACAAATCACCTATTTTTCTTTTGGTTTTTTTCATTTTCACTGAAAGCACTGTAGAATCAGGCAAGCCCTTGCTATAAAAAACAGTTTTTCCAGTTTTACAGTACTTCCAATTTAAAGCTGTGTGCCTTCAAGTCTACTTGATCACTGCTTGCTACAATTTTATCTATTGCTAATCTTTCAGCATATTATGTCTGTATATTGGTCTTACTGATATTTCCTCTCTCCTGCTCAGTTCCTAAAAATTGAGCAATTTTCATTCTTTTTTTATGGTCTTTTTCCAAATCAGAGCAGTTTCTACCACACTGTTGGTGGTTCTGGTTAACAGCAAACAAACAAAAACCCCAAACAAAACAAAAAACCCAAACAAAACAAAAAACCCAAACAAAATCAAAGACCTCCAAACCCCCCAAAAAACAAACATAAAAATAAAAGTTGTTTCATTTCATACAGAACTTCTGTTCCGTTATGTTCCTTCCATACAGATGTGAATTCCTCCTAAGCAGCACTGCTTAAAAGGACAAGCCATTGTTGAGACAGTGAGTTAAAAGTAATTTCTAATCAGAAACAGAGTGGCTCACCAGTCAGCAGGGTCTTGGCATAACACATTATTTTCATACACATTTAGTTTGCTTACTATATCAGAGTTCCCACTGCTGTTAAAATCATGCTTGATTGCTCTCTGTGGCCAGGCAGTTCTCATCTGTTCAGCTTTGCCATCTTTGCTGAGTCGGGTTCGGTCAGAATTCCAAAGCTCAAAGCTTGAGGGTGGTAAGAAAGGTGGTATCACAGCTTTCAGCTTGTCACTGGGCAGCCTGGTAAATGGAGCACTACTCCTCAGCTGAGACAGGGGAACAAAGAAAGGGGGGTGGGGGGAAAGAGTCAGTTCTTAAGACAGATTACTGGGAGCTGGTGACATAGTTTCAAAATTTTAAGTGAAGCAAAAAAGATGAAAACACATTTAAACAGAACAGAAATGAGACACAAAAGTACTATTTGAGAAGTACAACATGTAATAACAGAGAGAAACCAATGAATATTGTGGCCCCCCTCAGTATTATGCTTATTCATTTGATACAATGAATATAATTCATTAAGTGGCAGAAATCGTCTCTTCCTTTACTGAGGTAAATATTGTTCAAGTTGACTTTAACAAGAATAACGGTCAATTTCCAAAGAAACAACAATGTAGTCCTCTCTGGCAAGATGCCTGCAAACCATGAGCAACTGCATGTTCCTGCGGTATGTGTACTGCAGAAAGAGATAAAAACACCACAACTGACTTTGCTCCCTGGAGTTCTGTCAGTCAGTCATATCAAAAGTTCTTAGAAAAGAACTCAAACTTGTTACAAAAGAACATAAAGATAATAACCAGCCAAACTGAATGACATCACCCGGGAGTAAGCTGCAGGGGAATACAAAGCTACAGTGTAACAGAAGAAGAAATAGAACAACACAAATACACCTCCCAAACTAAATATTTAATGGTTGCCTCTATTAGTAATTTCACATCCCCATTGTACCATGTTCCATCCAGGTTTTCCTCACTTCATACTGCTTGTCAGCAACTAAGCAGCTGTTCCATCTATTTTACTATTTCAGTGCTGATCAAACAAAGGTAAGGGCAACTCTTGAAAAAAATCAGTACAGCTTATGTATCACACTACTTTTAGTATTTTCTAGTCTAAGAACTACTGGTGTATCAAAGCCTGTCAGTTCCTGTCTAGCTACTGAAAAAACAAGCTCTTTTTCTAGAAGTGACTTGAACAGGAGGCAAAAAACTGTAAAAATTATGAGAGCTACATGACCCTCTGAACTAGGCTGAAGAAACCAAGAACACTGCAACATACCATAGTTGTCAATAATTCATCATCCTTTTCTCCTTTTGCAGTGTTTGCACCTGAAAAATACATAAATTATGTTTTATTGTTTACACGTTTCTACTTTTGTTTCTATGGACAGCTCACTGTTTTTAAACAATCAACAGCTTTACCCTCAGTAAGCACACACTATGAAGATTTCCAGCGGCACTGTCATTCACCTCAGCTGAAGTTAGGCCAAGTCTTACTTTGCATTGCAGACAGTGGAGGATTTTCATGGAGAGCTGTACAATTTCCATAGATGTGCTTTACTAGTTGGGCTTTTCCAATTTCTCTTCCTTCTCAGAATGACTTATTTATTTGTTTAAATAAATTGGTTTTCATTACATGAATTAGTTTATGGAAGATATTAACACTTCTCAGTGACCTGTCTGAATTTAATGGTGTTCACTAAAGAATAGTAACATGGTTATATTAGTACTTTCCTGCTTAAATGATGCTCCACTCAGCAGGATCAACAGTGAGTACAAACATCTCTCTTTCTACAGACTACAAATACATTATGCTTTTTCACTTATACTACACTAAATCGGAACTAAACCAATAAATCAGAAATAGCATCATCCTGACTACCTCACAAAGAGCTCATTTCCAACAACACAACTCTGCCTTTACCACTAGCTTTGTTATTTGTGTTCCAAGCTGTAGCAGCATCAAAGTTTCCAGAGGTGTCTGTATCATTCTGTGAGGTCACTTTTATAGTGGAATTTAATGACGGCTCGGCCTCATCCGGAAAAGGCACAAACTGATTGGAAGGAAATCCATGGCGCAATGTCTGAGTCAACTTCAGCTTGCGGAATCGATTGGACATCCTGCTCCACCAGGACTAGATTGATAAGAAGACACAACAATTTAGTTCCAACTAAAAGAAAAAAAAAGAGGAAAATTAATTATAATTAAGCAATCTTTACAGCACTGGTAATTTTACCAAGAAGTTTTTGAAATAAACGAAAAAGAAATGCTAAAGTGGTTTGCAGTTACCAAGAGAATCCTCCACAATAATTTGTATTTGTAATAATTATCTCTTCCCTTATTTTTCACCTGGCAAATATTTTAAAATGTTTTTCCACAGTATCTGGAAGGCCAAAGTAGACAGAAGTATTAGGGCAATCTGAATAGGGAATTTTTGCAGCTACATAGCAAAGATTTAATTTTCCCATCAACGTCCAATTTCGCCATCAATTTTTACTCTCTCTGGAATCAAAGAGTGGCAGCTCTATTTTCTACTTTTTAGAAGTGTGCATATGAGCTTATGTAATCTGCATCAAAGCTTCTCATCAAGATTTTCAAAATCAGTGGTAAACTGGAACAGTTCTGATAGTGTTCCTGTCAAACTAAAGATCCACAATCCATAGAGTGTTGCTATACAGATAATTTAAACCAGACTGGAAAGATTATAAACTGAAAAAGAGCAAGGCAAGGAAACAGCAGCTGTGAAAACAACATAAACCTTAGGACTCTGTACCTATAACCTCCATCCATACAGATACCAGATATATGGAAACTGTTATACAGAAGGACTATCTTTGCTCAAAATAAAATTTATTCAAGTATTCACAGACTTGCACATTCTTACAGGCAGACAGTGCAAGCTGTTTCAAATCTTTAGCAAGACATTCTTCTAGACTGTACAAACCTTATGCCATTTGCACCAAAAATTACGTGGCTTCTAGGTAAATCAGATTATAAATGTCTTCTGATTATTTCTTAGTAAAGTTTCTCCTTCCCTTTCTAGAACACTTTTTTAAAAAACTCATGTTAAAGCGACAACACTTCATCAGGGTAGCTTTAGGTGATAGCAAATCCAGGTAACAATACAGCATTTAATATTTTTCAACTACTCACTGATATATGTCTTTGCAATTTTATTATACTTATCCTCTGCATATTAAACCTTGTAGCAGAAGACCATTAAAATATTTTAGACCTGCACAGAGCATTAGTAATGTATAGAGTTCTCAGACCTCTGTATCTCTTTGGTGTCACAACTAATAAAGATTTACATTACTTTCTGCAAGAAAGATCTGATGGAAAAAGGCAAGAGAGATAAATAGCTCTGAGAAAGCAGTAAAACCCACGGTTCAGCATTTATTCACCTTCCAAAAGGAACTGTAAGTTCATCTAGTTTTAACACACAAGCTTACAAAAGAGAGTGCTTGCACTTCTTGGTTTTAGTCACTGAAGCTACCTTGCTTCTACAAGAAAGATCCCTTCTAACTGCCCATCATCTCTGTGTTTCTCCTACTCACAGTGCTTCTGCTTCCTTAATATACACGCATACCACAAATTGCCCCAAAATGGAGTAAGTACAGCCACCAGACAAAAAACTACTGCTCTCTGGCAAGAAAATAATGACACTGGAGAGGTTCATCTTGTCTTCTGGTGTTTACAGTATGATGGTCTGATCTCTGGAGTTTTAATTTGCTGTTGCAGGAGTTTGCAGCCTCTCCATATACCCACACCACATCACACATGTACAGAAGCTGTAAATGAAGGGCTTTAAATAGACTGAGGCATTCAAGTAACAAAAATTCATTTCTGGTTAAAAATAGTGTCTATAAAAAGACTGAAATCTAGCAGCAGTGAGAGAAGGCAACAGTATCAAAGTACTAGAAAAATAGTGTTGCCACTTCAGAAATACCTTAGACATTTGTAACAATGCTAGGAATTAAAGAGTAAGAGAGAGAACTGGAAATCTCTGCCCTCAAACGATTTTAATCTAAAATAGAAACTGAATGTGATAATTCACACTGCTCTAATACTGACATTAAGTTCTTCTAACTTGCTGAAGAACAGGCAGGCAGAAAAAACCGGAAATAACATTTTTGCCTATGGAAAAGGGACAACTTTGTTTTTGAGGCTGTTGGGAGGAAAGGGTTAAAGTAACCTTTCAGCTGGGAATGCTAAAAATGTAGGTGTGAAAAACTCCATTTATTATGCCTAGTGTGGTTCACCCTCTGCCTGATTGAAGAAGGAGAATTCCTGAGTAGAGGTAGCACACTTTCACAGACAGGAAGGCAGCCTTCTGTTATAGGATGAACTAACTCCACTGGAGCTTGGGTCCCACTGGGCCTCTGGCACCCAGCCTTGTCTTTGAGGTAACAAAATAAATCTTCGCCTTGCATTGTAGCTGCGGCTCGGTGGCTGCCTTGGTTACCCACATGTTGATTCACACAGAGGCCATGAAACGGTGAGAAACAAAGTTGTTAACAGTTCTTGTGTGATAGAGGTGAAGAATGAGACCATGAATATCCACTACATTATCAGCAGGTAAAAGAACAAGGGCCCATATTGTGCAGAAATTAAAAATGAAAGAAACACATTACAAAATAAAAAGTCTACTAGTTAACAACAAAAGTGATCAAAGAGATGAGACTGCAAAGTGGTTTTTTTTAAAAAAACTTCAAAAGTAGCCTACCTGTAATCAGGTATTTTGGCATGAATACCATCAACAGGAGGAAGGCAGGAATATATGTGCATTTTCTTAACAGAGTAAGAGTATTTAAATGAGCTTAAACAAACTAAAACCAGACGAATTATAGGCAACGTGACCTCTGAACAAATACTGATTATCTTCAGTAAATAGTATGGAAGAAGTTACAGAGATCAGGCAAAAGACAAATCACTGAAAAAGGAAAATCTGAAAATTTACTGAGCAAAATGTTTAACGTGAAAAGGCGCAACTGAAAAAACTTCATATATCATCACAGCTCATAAGACACAGCCAGCACAGGTTTCTTGAAAATAAATTCTACCAAATGAATCTCTTTTTGACAGAGTAACTAGTCAAGTGAGCAGAAGGGAGGAAAAGCTGGAATGCAGATCGACTTTAATAAAGCTTTTACTGCTATTTCATGTAGCATTCATCAAACAGTTGAGAAAAATAAGGTTCAAGTAAAATCACATAACAGTTATGACATGGCCTCCCAGCCAGAAAATCTGAAAATACCATTTTTACTCTTTTTATTACAATTTCTGCTGAAAAATTGCTTGATTATGACTAGTAAGCACTGTAATATTCTGTAGTTTTGAGATCAAATACTTAAATATTCCAGAATATTAAATTTGTGTCAATACTTGTGTCTATATCCTAATCACTGACAAATCGTTTTTTTTTCACCTCACAATCTTTTACGACCCTAACTCAAGCCTTTCTGTCATAACATTACAATGGTTGCAATCCAATCCATTGCTGATCTGTATTCCATAAAGCAAAAAGCTAATCTGACAATTCCCCATCAAAGTAAAATAGGTCCATGTAAATTGATAATGAAGTTGCATCATATTGAATAATAGCATAATCATATGAAAACAACCACATGTTCCTTCACAGTTAAAACTGCAAAACAGATTTGAGCTGAAGCAGAACTTTAAATGGTCTTTAAAATTCATGCCAAAAATAGCCTGGAAATTAACCTGACTTTTTTCAAGGTCCTAGTAATATTTGTATCTAAAAGATGACACCATGGACTCCAGGAAATTCTGAGGTACACCATAACTGAAGATTATTCATCTAAATAAACTGGTGCCTGAAAATAGGCAGTAATGGCAACAACAACAAAACTAACTCTTTTTCCTTCTCATTTGAAAACAGTCAATAAAAATTGCAGTATCTTTGTTTAGTTGGCATACACTTATTCTAACTCCATGTTGTTTCCTACTGGATCAGTTTTGAGTTAAGGATGCGGCGTGCCAGAGGACATGAAAGCCTGAAGTACACACTCCTCCACAACTCTTCATACTAAAATCTCTGCAATGATCTTTTTTAATTTTCAATGTCAATAGCCTGTTAACATTTATGGATATGAAGGAGTCTACCCTCTGTCCACATTTAAAAGGAAGATAATAATAGAAATTGAGCTCCAAACTCATAAACATGGTACCTTCCACCTAATCATGAGATCTATTCCTAGGCACTGAAATGCTTTAATGCAAACCCTTCCCACTGCCTTGCCACCTGAAAAAAAGGAAGTTGAATACACGCTACACTCCACAAAACCAGAACACACTGTCAACAAGGAATTCAGAAACACACACAACTCCCTAAGAAACCCAGTCATGTATTAAATCCAAAGCAACTGGATTTAATTCTTAGCAATTGCTCTCTCTGCTTATACATTACAGGAATTAATGAGTTTTTATCAAGAATGAATATATTTACCTTTAGACCTCCTTTGTCATCTGGCAACATTGGGATATTTAAGGACTGCCTACTTCTGGAACAAGGCAGAGATGATCTGTTGTTTGGTTTATTCTTGTCTTTATCTACTTGCATGCATGCTGATGCCAGTAACCTCACAAGCTCTGTGTCTAAAAGGAAGCAAATTAAGAGAATGTTTGGCCTATTTTGTTTTCCCAGATTACAACCAATGCACTGACACTTTCCCAGTAAATCTCGTATAAATAGCAACTGATCTACCTCTCAAACACAAAGCAGATGAACCCCCAAACCTTCTCTCCTTCTTGACCTATTTTTCCATGCCTTCTCCCCACAATGTGGGCTGCAGTCTTATCATCACTCTAAAGGTATTTATCAATATAAATAAGCATGATTGAGTCAGCTGGACTCAATCATGTGTGACCAGGTGAACTGCCTCCTCTCGCACTTTGTACAAGTCAAGAACAATATTGAGATGCTCCCTTTTCTCACCTGACACAGGAGACAGTAGAGAAAAATGAATATTCTTTCTTCAAGCGTAGGTTGCAAGTAAAAGTTGAAAGGTTGGTTGAAAGTAAATCCCAAAGAGAAAGAAGATGTTCAGCCTGGACAATGAAGGGACTGAAAAGAAATGGTAGGAATAAAAGATGGACAAAACAGAAGTAAGAAAAAAGGTAAGAGGACGAAAAAGAACAAGCGTGACAGGAGACAGGAAAGCAAAAGTTTTAAAAATTCTGTAAATCTGCATTTCGTACAGGAGTCAGGTAGGATTTTCAGAAAGGCAGAGAGAACTGAACGAGATAAAAAGAAGCAGCAAAACAAATTATTCTGTCACAGAAGTTAGTTCTAAAATAATTCTCTGTATTTATTGTCTAAAACATTGTACTATTAGTGATCTACTTTTGACATGGAAAAGAATCTGCTAGTAACCAAGACCACCATAATGTGTAAATTCAGAGACTTCATTAGCAGTAATGAGTTTTGGCTTCAGATAAATCAATTCAGGTACCAAGGAGGTTAACAATAACAAATTATATATGTAAAACAAACTGCAACAAACAAAATGTGTTTCATTCAAGCCTCCTCAAAGCATGCTACCTTGTCCTACAGCACCCCCACGCAAACAACCTGAACCCTGAGGTATGATTTATTCTCAGCCCTCGTAGAATTAGCAGGAGGTTCAGACAGGAGTTCCCTTGTTCTGTTCCTACTGCACTGTCTTTGTCCTGTCCCTCTGCTGCTCTTTGCCAAGGAGCAATTTCTAGCTCCAGCTGACAGCTCAGTTCTAATAACACTACAGAATACCAGTACCCCCACAATCAAATGCCGCTCAGCTGGCTCTGGTGACACAAACAGCACAGTTTCCAAGCATCTTCAGAACCAAAGGCAAGAGGAATGCACAAAATCTGTTACCCCATAAACATATACACTCATCTAACCAATTCACTCAAACTCCACCACTTTCCGACAGTGTCCTTTCTTGGTCCAGTCCAACCTGGACATGAGACGATACTTCCTAGCAACTGCAAGGTATTTTCTAGATTGGAAGGAATGTCTACTGATGTACATTTCTCCAGAGTATTTTAAAATAGCATACCTGGATCATTCAGCAGCATTATCAGGTCAAAAGCCGTGTATCCATTTTTTGCACGAAGGTTAACATCAGCTCCTTGATTTAACAAATACTTTACAACGTTTTTGTTTCTTTAAGGGAAGAAAAAAAGGCATTGATCATATTAAACAAGTAAATTAAGAAAGAAGCCCCCAACACTCTATTTTCAACCTTTTATAGCATCATTCCTCAATCAGAGATCAATTTTATACATTCTACAGCTAACTTAGTGTAAAATTTGTTCACAAGCTCTTCAAAAGCTCCCATGAGACCTTCGTCAGTCACTGTTTACACACTACAAATTACATTAATCAACAAGCAAAAAGTTATCCTTAAAATCCTAATTTGAATAGTCAGTTTCTTAAGCTGATGCTTTGGAAGTGACTGCAATATGTTGCTGAACACCTTTCCAATGAAAGTCATTAATACCTAGGGCAGAAAAGCAGATGGAACGACAAAGGACATTTCAGTAGTCATCATATGCCATCGCTAATACTTCAATGCAACCTCATTTTCTCAACTTGCACATTAAGAAACTGCACACAGAAAAGCCAAATTGACTGAAGGTAACTTATAAACTTCAAACAGTACTTCACCTAATTACAGCTATAAATTATATAATTGAGAAGGCACATTATCACTTCCCTGAGGTGTTTAAAATGCAAAAACAATCAGCATTAAATGTCAACCAACACAAACACCTCCAACAAAAGCTCCTCAAAGCTAGCTGCATAAAAGACATTTACCATCCTGTTTAGCCCCTCGTTTAGAGAGTTAACCCCTCTCCCCTCTGATACACGTGAGTAAATAAGTAGGACTCGCCTTGTGAGTTAAAAACAATACTTCAATTCAGCCTATGAAATAACTGAACAGAGAACAAAGCTAGGGGAAATATATTTAATACAAAACTCTTGAGCAATGACTGACCTTGTATAAATTCAAACTCTGACATGCATCAGCAATATAGAGAAAAAACACTCTCAAGCACCAACAGGTAACTGTAAATTCTAATAATGAAGCTGAAAAATGGATGTCGACATCTCCACATCAGAGCATCATTTCTTATATGGATGACATTTCCACTCCTGAACTCACTCCACACAAAATCAACCTGAAATGGAGGAGGATTGTTACTCCTCTCTTCTAACAAAAACTCTGCTTATCCTCATCACAGCTCCTCTGCATATTTCCTATTTCTTTTCTCCTCTTCTTTAAAACTATCATTTCTTGATCCTGCTTTCCAGTCCTGCACCTTGAGAGCACACAGAGACACAATTTTTAGTGCCTCTAGCCCAGAGAGACCTCGCCTGCTCCCTCCTTCAAGCCTGAGACCCTTCACACTATTGGTGGTCCTGAGGAAGGGTTAGCTGAGGCTATGTGGAGGCCAAAGATTTCCAGATGTTATGAAAATTTGCAACTCCCCGTGCTAAGAAAAAGGCTCAGATGCAACTACAGAATTACAAGGATAAGTATTAATGCACATGAGGCATTTCACCCACACTGGGGCACTCTGAATGTGGCTTTAACACAGGGCTCTTGTACACTTCAAGTGTACTCCCACCACTCGTACTATAATTGATCATCATAGTAAAACTTAGCACAGCAACTGTATTTCTGCAGCATTCAGGCTGCTCTTCTATTGATCCAGATGTCCCTGGAGTCAGTCTTGCTGTCGTTACTCACCTATGACACCAGATAACACTGAGAGGGCTTCACAGATGGCTATGATGCTGGGATTATCTCAGGTGACTAGGGGTATCTTTTATCCCTCATGGATAGCGCTAAGTTCCCAAGAAGTTACACCCATATTTCCAGGGCTGGGATGTCCTTCTGGTCTTTTCACTGAGCCAATGTCCTTTAGACAGCTTTACTTAAGCATGAACAATACCAAAGACTCCTAAAATTCCACTACCTCAAACATTAAGCATATTAACAAAAGTAAATAACAAAGTTTCATGACTACGAAGACTGATATTAGGGAAAGGAATTTTCATAACCCAGTCCTCCAGTAAACTGAAGAGTCAGTATCTGAACACATGCAGGACACAACTTTGTGTGTGATTCCACAAAAAGGAGAAGTACCTGAGTACCAGCAAGGGGACACAAGGGGACATGCCAGCAGTCCTTCCCATCACTTTGTGCTGGCTGCTTCTATTCCAGCTGTGTGCTGGGTGACTGCTGCTAAGTGAAGCAGCTGCACCTGAAAAACTGATCTTACTGCACTTCTGTAGAATGTCTGTCACTACTATCAATAAAGGTCCCAAGAACTACATCAGAAAAATTTCACAAGGCAATGACAACCTGACCTTGTATTTTTTTACTCTTTGTTGCACTTGCATAGTCCAATGAGATCTTCTGACTAAAACCAAAATCTGGTGCAGAATACCTGCATTTATACAATTAGACAACCTTCACCTTGCTGAGGGCCTCATCTACAACAACAAAGAGAAGTTCACCTTCCTAAACTGAATATCTTGTATTCAGACAGTGTTAAGTATATGACAGATGTCACATGTGAAGAACCAGCCAGGGCCATTTTGGAGGTCTGATTCCTAAGCATCTACTTAGATTTACGAAGGAGCTTTACAGAAAATGACAATTATTTTGGCTGTATTCCCAAAACCTCCGCGAAAACTAAAGGCTGTATAGGAACATAGGAATGCTTTTAAGACTGGAAAATGTGGCACATGGAAAGCTGATGGCCTTGAAGTTTCACAACTTCATGTAGGCCAAGCTCAACAACCCTGGCAGGAGGGGTGACAGTATGTTTCACAACACTGAAAAACACCAAAGGATGGAAGCAGAAATCTGCACCAAGGCTCCTGGGGGCTACCTGGAGCACTATGTTCCCAGTACTTACTGAGCTTGCCTCAGGTTCCCAAACGATCCACTCATTCTAAAGTCCAAACATCACAGAATAACCTGAGTTAGAACGGACCCAAAAGGATCACTGAATCCAGCTTCTGGCCCTGCACAGCACCATCCCTGAGAGTCACACCATGTCTCTGGGTGCTTTGTTCCAACACTCCTTGAATTCTGTCAGGCTCGGTGCCGTGATCACTTCCCTGGGGAGCTCATTCCAGTGCCCAGCCACTCTCTGAGTGAAGAACCTTTTTCTAATATCCAACCTATATCTTGCCTTGACACTTCAGTCCATTTCTTCAGGTCCTGTAACTGATCACCACAGAGAAGAGACCAGTGTCTGCCCCTCCTCTTCCCCTCATGAGGAAGTTGTAAACTGCAATGAGGTCTCCTCTCAGACTCCTCTCTTCCAGGCTGAACAGGCCAGGTGACCTCAGCCACTCTTCACCCAGCTTCCCCTCAAGGCCCTCCACCATCCGTGCTGCCCTCCTTTGGGACATTCTCTCATATTTTTAATGTCTTTCTTATACTGTGGTGAGCAAAGCAGGATTCAGATTTGCTCCAAAAAGCTGAGGGCAGTGCAAGAGGCATGACCCAGCTAGGTCACGAGTTTCTTAGTTTCTTGTAAGACCTCTCTGCTTCTAGAGTCAGTATCAAAAAGGGTTTTTTCTATTGGAATGTGAGCAAAATTAAACTTTACTGATAGACACAAGGAGAGCACATATCTTACCCATGATACGTGGCCTGCATTAGTGCTGTCCAGCCATGAACATTATCCTGTTTATCAGTATCAGCCTTTTTCTCAACAAGGAACTGAACAAGGGGCATCTGTCCAGTAACAGCCGCAATCATTAAAGGAGATGCACCATCAACATTGGTAATATTAACCTGACTTGGATCTTCATCAATGATCTCTTTAACCAGCTGGAAGTTTCCTGCAAAACAGTGATAAAACATAACCTAAATCTCAGTTAATTAGTACATCTTTCCAGCCTACATAAAATTGCATCAGGCACTGTATTTTCCTCATTTTCTCTACCTATACACTTAAGGTGCAATCCCATTAGAAGAATTATTTTCTGAAATGAAGACTAAGGAAGGCTGTATGAACTGCAGTGCATCCTGCATGTGAAGACACAAATAGGGAATATTTCTATTAAATTGCTGTAAGATGATGTCATGCAAGGAAAATTGATGATGCTGAGGCACCACGATTTTTCCTTCAAAGATCCCTGTTCCATTTCCACAGGCTGCAATCACAGAATCAACAATTTTAGAATTAAAGTAGGTGGGTACAAAAGCACTCTAAAAGGTGGTGGAGGCCATCCCTTGCCTTCACAGGCAGAATAATACCCTGTCTCACACTGACCCGCAAGTTCCTCTTACAGAGATAGTTCACTGATTCTAAAAACCTTTACTGACAGAATTCCACAACCTTCCAAAGAGTTTATTCCAGTGCTCAATTTTCTTATATTGCGAATGATTTTTTTTCCTGCCTCCAGTATTTGAACTACTCCTTGCTCAAGAGTAAAGTCATTTGTCATCATCAGTCATCTTTACAGTTCTTTAAAAGTTAATCTAATTTTCAGTTTTCCACCTAAAGGAGCTGATAGTCACTTGAGTTCCTGTCTAGATTAGGAAAAGCAGTATGAAATACTTTACTGAACATATTTGAACATGGTTGTGGGTTTTTTCCTAGATCTTGAAGTAGGACCGCTTTTGAAAAACGTATGAGGGAGTCAGGATTACTTTAAACAGAGAGCTTAAGCTCACCTACATCCTGTAGTTTTCTGACGTCCTATGGCAGGCAAAAGCAGGGAAGAAGATAAAGGAAGAAGAAAATCTCTGTGATTGTGTGTACCACCACAGGAACAGGGACAGGGAAAAGAACAAGCAAATCATCAACTGCCATGCAAATGGAAAAATTTGCACCTTTATAAAAACCTTCAGATGGTAAACTGCTTCATGGCATAGGCTGCTTTCAACTCAACCACAGGCATGAACATCTTCCTTGGAAAGTCAGTGAGAATCCCAGACAAACCCTGCAGCCACTTGAATGCACTCACTGAAACTCACACCCATCAATGCCACTCAGCTAATTTCTTGGAACGGGAATGATAGAAAAGCACCAAACTACTTTTTGTATGTTCCAAATTGGTAAAAGACAGCAGGTGGCTTCTTTAACACAGACTCAGAGCATAGACTTTGTTAAAGAGAAACCCTGGAACCTACAGAGACACCAGAATTTACTTTGAACCCTGGACACTCCTTAACCTAATGAGCTGATTTTTTTAACAGTGCTGCCATCCATAGTCAAGTAAAAAAGCAAAAACCCAGTGTGCTGACCACTATTCATTTGGCCCCTCCTATGATACTTCTGCTGACCCAGCACTGACATCCGTAAATCTCAAAAATCAGGAACACAGGAAGGGCACATGATCACTCTAAAAATCTAACAGACTTGAGGCTTTCCCAGGAAGATGTTTTGGTAGCTCATATGTGAAAAGTGGGACCAGAAAAATCATGTTTCCCATGCTAGCAAGCAGACATGCTCTGAAGTTAGAAAAACTAAACAGCGTGGAAGAATCATGGCAGCACTTACCCAGTTTCAAAGCATGAAACACATCAGGTTGCCTCTTTTCTGCATCTGAAAGAAATAAAAACATTTCTATTGGAAATCCAAAAAAAAAAAAAAATCAAAAAATTGTAGTAGAATTTGTATAGGAAAAACTATTAAAAATTTAAAGTACTATAAAGCATATGTTTAGGCATACATTTAATAAGAAAAAGAAAGTATTGACAACTTCTTTATTACCTTTGGGAAGAATGACTCACCTGTCTGGTTCTCTGTGCAGAGCTAAACCTAGAAACTATAATAAGGCACCAGCAAAAGCTTTTCAATTTCCATTCTCCATCAGGAAACTGTATTTGGATACTCTTTGTTTCCTCCTTGGAAGTCTAAAATATCCACTAAAGAAATAAAGTATGGTTCTGTGGTCTGGTAAAATCCCCTGTACAACAGTGAACACTCAGATAGTATGGGATTATTTTGAAAGGTGACTCAAAAGGAATTTTACAAGCTGCTCCAGTTTTATTTCCTCTTGAGTATTTCCAGGTCAATTTGTAAAGGTCACAAAAATAATAGTGTCAGTTTAACTACACAGCTTGCTACTTTTGAATTAATATTCTTCTGCTCCCAGATAACCATGTCCATAATAAAAACTGTAATTACTACAAACTGTAATATTTTGACTGAAGAATCATTCTTTTTACATGGCTGAACAGTGCTTTGAAATTTCTGACACTATGTAAGATGAGGAAAAAATAGTGACATATTTTTCACCTTCCACTCATGCCAGAAAACACTGTCCTCTATTTTCCAAATTATTACAGACAAATTATTACTATAGAATCAATGGGAATAAAATCATAAAATTTCATGGAAAACAAGAAGACACAGACATTTCATGAGCCCAGTTCTGGCATTTTTATGAAATACAGAAAAGATTTATGTTCACAGCTTGACTCCAGAGGCAGTCACCTTAATATGCTGAACAAATGCAATTGCTGAAAAGCCCAAAATACTCCAAGAAACTCTTATTTTAAGTCCAGGAAAGAGAGTGATAGGTCCAACATTTTCTCCTGATTCAGAAACTGCTCTTATAGAATGAACTGTGTGTATGAGCTCACCACTGTAAAATAGATTTCAAAAAACTAGTTTAGGAAAGGACCAGGCTCCATACTTGCCATGTGAAAACCTGGAAGAGAGGCAGCTTCAGGGAGCAGGAGACCATGAGAAGATGCCAGAAGGAAAGACTGCCATCTGCGTAAGCTTATGTAAGGACAGGGACAGAAGACAGGTAACACTCAAGCCATTCCAGGTTGTTCTGAATTTGCTACTGAGAACAGCCGTGGGAAGAGAGCTGCCTTCTCCTCGGAGACAATTCACCCTATCCATGGCAATGGATCAGAAGAAAAGTTCCTTTTTTCCTGTCTTTCATAGGACAGAAATGATCTCTCTTCTGCACAGGATATTCAAGATTCCAGGGCTAGGAGGAGACTGAGGTATGGACAAAAACCAATGCAGAAATTTGTGTGGAAGAGTAATGTTTTTACTCCTCTCTCTGCCCAAATGAGTTACTACTCTCCTGCTGATGGAAATTCTCCCACAGCACAGGTGACAAACACTAATCTGCTTTAAAGCAAGTTCAGTCTCCTCACTTAAACAGAGTCCTTCAATACTTTAAGTCATACGACCACAGAAGGTTTTCAAGATTCATGAGGATAACTCTGCCTGCACATACATCCTGCACATGCAAATTCATGGACACTAGTGAATCCCACAGATCTCTGATTCTGTGTATTGTAACCAACTGATGCCTGTTCCTCAAGAGACTGGTCATGAGCAAACATCTACAATGAATCAGTTCTGCCTGGCAGCATGGCTGTAAGAAAGCTCTAGAGTTCCAACTTAACCTGTAAGTCAATATCTGAGTTAACAACTTCTCTACAGCAGAAACAGATGTCTGATTTTTGTTCTTACTTCTTCAAGTACAAGGGAACTTGACTTGCAGGAATGGCACCAAACATAGACAACAGTTTTGGACATGTCCATGGCAGTGGAAAATGATCTTTCTAGTGCCAGCCACATCCTTATGTTTTATAGCAAACAGTCCAAAGCTGGAAAATCCAGCTCTTTCAAACCCTCTTGTTAAACACTTCCCAGTGCTGGTTGGCATAAATATCTTGAAAAGTGTCCCCAAAACAGCCACATACAGACAATCTTATCCTCCTAACATGGAAAAAATCTGCTGAAGCTAGGCACTCATACATCAGCTGAAGTAGGTGTGCCTACTCCAACATTTTCAAAATCCAGCTGCAAATTACAAAGAACATCATGCTCATACAAAATACGCTCATCAATTTCTAAATACACAATTGGAACTGCAAGAATGTGAAACAAAAAAATGACATTCCATACCTGCCTGAGGCCTGATTGTTGTGAGAGACTCCAAATAGTCCTTCATGTCTTTGTGTTTGAAGCCAACAGAGATTTCAAAAGGTGTTTTATTTAGTACATTCAAGTGATCAGGATTGGCACCTTTCTCTACGAGCTGCTGTGCCAAGCTCACCTTTCCACTAACAGCTGCCAGCATTAAAGGACTCCAGCCCATCATCTTTAGAGAGTAGTTACAATCAGCTCCCCAGTCTAGCAGCAGATGTACCACTGCCTCATGTCCATGCTGAGCAGCTGCCATCAGTGGAGTGATATCAGGAAGGTCGTCTCTGCTGCTGTTAAGTACATTTGTGCTAAAATGGTCATAATTGTCCACAAAAGCTCCAGATTCCAGCAACAATTTCACCATGCTGATGTGACCACCTCTGGAGGCCATTGTGAGGACACTGGCACCTAACTTGTTCTGTGCATTGAGATCAGCACCATTCTCCAGCAAGATGTGGGCCACGCTTAGATGTCCAAACCTTGGGAGAAAGAGACATGGAGGAGAATTAATACCCCAGACTGCAAAAACCAACATACTCTGAACATAAAAAACTTTGTTACCAAAGAGATATGGAGGAGAAAAGAGAGAGAAAGAGACACGGAGGAGAATTAATACCCCGATTGCAAAAACCAACATACTCTGAACATAGAAAACTTTGTTACCAAATCTGCCTATTGACTAATACATACACTGTGAGGGATCATACACACATCTCTAAACGTGACAGTGGGCACCTTGCCGGAGGACAGCAATCATCAGCTGAGGACTGTAAACTCAACCATTCTACATGTACCAGTGGCCATGCTCCTAAAGCAGGCACCTATTGAAGATGATGGCCTGCTCAAGGCAGCAAGGCACCAGCCTCATTTTCTGCTGCAGGGCACCAACTCGTAACTCCCATGAACCTGAGTTACTTTCATCCTCATTTCCACAGCTGTATCACATTAACAGTTCAAAGCCAGTTTGTTTCCATGGATGTTTATTAAGTACCCTCATTACTATTGAACAACTGGAGTAAAAACTGCAGTCAGTGCTAACCAAGGAAAAAAGACCATTTTATCAACTGGAGAGAGTCAGTATTTTATATTTGCATTATCCCTTGTTTTCCAGTTGTGAATCATCAATGAACTCCCACAATGGAAGAAGACTCAGTGAATACAGATGTGCCCATAAAGCTCAAAGAAGAACACAGTGAGTGGCCATCACTGTCGTAAAGTTAGCTGAACTTCCCTCAACACCAAGGGGACCTGAAGTGACCTTTAAGAGAAATGGCTTACCAGCAGAATGGGACAACTAGCTATGCGAATTGCCTTCCCTAAAACAACCAATGGAAATATTCTACTCCTCAGTCAGACCAGCATGGGGGAAGCTACACAGTTCAGCCCCACACCAAGCACCAAAACTCAGCAACCAGAAAAATAATTTTAAGAACGTAAGGTGCTTGAGTGGGCTTCCAGCCCCATATTCCCTCCTGATAGTTGGGGATACCCGGTGCATAAGCTGACACAAGCAGGCAGCCAGAACAACCACAAGCTCACTCAGCTAGAATGCAGAGAGTAAATTGATTTGTTACCTTCGTGAACCTGGGAATCCCCAAAGCAACACACAGGCAGAGATACAGAAGTGGAGAAGTCAGCATCATTACCAGTTCATGCTGAAGGACCACTGGCCTGCACTTCACACAAGGCTTATCAAGAATTATTCCTGGCCACAAGGTCACTTGAGTGATTTACAACCCTCCTCAACAGTCTCGTGGTTTTTAACCCAACACCCAGCATTGTGAGGATGAGCATACAGGGACTGGTAATGGGTGTGCCATGATGCCTGGTGATTCAACTGCCTGTTGCAGTTGCTCTGTCAGGCTTGTGCTATGATTCCAAGAGACTGCTGTATTACAAGGCCAAATTAAAATTGTGTAATATCAAGCATCTTGCAATAAGGAAACTTGGCACCAAACCCTCCTTGTGTGGAATATCTATGAGAACTTGGTCAGAGTACTGAACTCTGACACCAGTTTTGCCAGCAACCCAGTTTTGGTATCACTTGACTATCAGAGGCTCTGCTAGTTCGCCAGTAAGCAAAAGACAATCATGTAAGCTACACACCCAACCAAACAGTTATCAGTGAGAAAATGGCAGCCCCATATTTTAATAAATATAATACCTTGATAAGATGTGTGTGTTGTGCTCTTGTTGCAGGCATCATGCACTACTACATGCTCATGCACACTGTGCTTAGCACAACCCTGAAAGTAGCCTTTGTACATTACAGTAAAGTGAACGTTAATTGAGAAAACCCCAAAGAATGCTACACACTAAATGCTAACCACTTAAAGCAACCACAAGCCCCAAAGTCAGCTTCCTTCCAGAAAGTACACAGCTGCAGGAGGAAGCCTCTGGAGCCTGTGTACTCCTTAGGTCTATCCTGGTACCTACCCTTCACTGCATCACCTCAGTAGAGCCTGCAATCCCTGCACATGGTTAATTTTATGCATATATGCTAATGTCCTGTCCAATTGCAACAGAGCTAATCACAGCCAGAAAATTAAACAGCTACATAAGTCTGAAGCCTACCTTTGTACAAACACTGTGTTTCTTTTCGGGTTATCCATTAGAAAGAAAAGAGAAATATGCTCTTCTACTTTACACTTTTCATCAATTTATACAGCACTTTTCAAATGTTAGCCAGTAATTTCTTGAGATCAGTGAGAGGGTTATAGTCATCTGACTTTATTGTTTTCAGGGAATGAGCGTATGGTTTTCATTAAGGGGAAGAAAATCTAAAACTGTTTCTACAAAATTTTTCCTTTTTTTTAAAATCATCATAAAATAACCAAATTGTTGAACCTTGTCGTCCTTGTTCTTACTGGGAAACCAGCTGAGTGACTCATACTTTGGGAACTTTCTATGGCCATTAATTGAAAAGAGAAATGTTGACTTTGAAACAGATTCTTTTCTTCCAAGTATTTTAATATAATGAAATTAAAAAAAAAAATCAGAACAACAAAAACCATTTCTTCTCTTGATTAAGCATTCAGTCATAAAAGGACAGCAATGCCCTCCAACCCTGCAAAACATGCATGTGAGCCCAAGGTGTGCTTGTAGGAATAAAGACAAGCACCAATACCAGCATTAGCAACACGGGAACCTCCCACAGCCCAGTAGAGGAAGCAAAGGAAGCATCACCAATGCAGAAAGCAACCCTTTTGTCATTAAAAACCCTCAGCAATGATTTTCCCTATCCTCCAGCAAGCCACCTAGGCAAACATGGGCAAGTCAAGTGAAACTAATTGTTTCTGTTCGTTTCAGCATGTTTTACGTCAGACGTAGTTTTCAACAAGACACACATACAAAAAAAAAAGAAAAAATGGAAAATTAAGAAATGCTACGTGTATATACCTATTGTCACAGAGGAAAACAGTGTTTTGTGTTCATGTTATCTCCAATTTTGCGCTGGCTTAACCAAGAAATAGCATGCACTGCGTCAAACACCACATTCTTAACGTGAAAAGTTTCTAATGCCCCAGGATACCACTTAGCCAATTCTACACTGGACAGACCCTCCCCACCCACGCCGGGACAACTCCGGGCCCCATCGGCGACGACAGACCGCGGCCTTCAACATGGCGCCCGCCCTGTCTCCCACGCTGGCTCGCCCGGAGCTCCCCGACGCTCCCGGGCGCCCTCCCTCGGCCCGGGGACCGCAGTTCGGAAGGCGAGGGAGCCGAGCGCCCGCGGCAGCCCGGAGGCGGGGAAGGCAGCGCCTCGGCGGCCCTCCCTCCCTTCCCCGCCCCGAGGCTGCCGCCGACTAGGCCGATGCTTCGCGGCGAGGCAGGATGGCGGCTGGAG
>VXBB01011783.1:530282-543158 GCA_013399915.1 Illadopsis cleaveri | reverse complement strand
TGAAATCTTTTCTAGGTTAAACTGATTTACAACACCTAAAGCAAGGTGGAAAAGGAAAATCTTGAACTTTTGTCACTCAGGGATATCATGTTGTGTCCCTGTAAATTCAGACAGGTAATTTTCTATGAAAACCAGTGACTTCAATGGCAGGACAAGGCACTTGCTATAGAGTGGAGGATCTGTGGATGAGAACACTGGGAAAACTTAAAAGGAGTATAATAAAAATATCAAATGCCACTGAAATGTAGAAATCCTCTGGTTTTAGGCAGTGGCATCCTTGTCTTCCAAGTTATACAGCTTTTTGGCTCTGATACTCTGGGCAAATCCAGATTGCCAGAACATCATGGCAAAGGGCCAAACAAGTTATACTTGGAGAAAGCCTACACCAAACAAGAGTCTTGGCTGCAGTTATGGACACTTTTCCTTTGGGAAAGTACCATTCATAACAAAAAAAAACCCAAAAAACAAAAACCAAAAAAAAATTTAAAAAAAAAATGCATATTTATCATTACAGAAATAATAGAACAATTTCCTGGACAGGGCACGTATTCAAGGATACTTCTTTCATTATAGATAGCATGTGTTAATATTTAGATAAGTGTCACCTACATTTATGTTCAATAATTTCCTTAAGCATAAAGAAGCTTACAGTGGCCATCATCAGTGTGAAGATGCATGGCTAGGGAGAATTTTGGTACAGCCAAAACAGCCTACAGCCATTCTTACATTACAACAGTATGAGGAGCTTGCCATTGTCAATAAAGCTGGATGGTGCAATTCACTCTTTGTAAGATTTCAGAGCCTGGAAGAAGGGAATAGTAAGAGTGATTAATGCAATACATTATTCATGACTGAAGAAAACTGGGTCATACTTACCATATCAAAGTGCATGCTCAGATATAGTCAAATTAGTGACAGGATCACTCCAGTTTATCTTTGAGATAAGCTACTGAACATGTTGATCCTACAAATTTATGTTATGTAGCTGATGATTATGCCATCAGTTTCTACTAATAGTTTGAAACTCCAGACAAAGATACCTTGAATGTAATTAGGAACCTATCAGCAAAAGATGCAACATTTATTTTAAGAAGTTTATAAGACATAGGAAATATTTGATGGGGTTTAAAAAATGAGAGGGAAATTTATTTGTCCTGAATTCTGCTGCTGTCATCTGATGGTCTTTACCATCTTCAGTTGGCATCCTAGGCATTTATACTGGTATGATCACTCAGGGATTTCTGTCACTGACTGACAATCAAGGCGAGGAAAAATAATCAAATTTCTTCTGAAATTAGTAAACTGCTATGGAATATTCTCCTGGATGAGGCAGTATCAAGCTCTTTGGAAAATACAGGACTGATTTCTTCACCAATGGAAGAACAACCTAAGTCTTTCGAACAGTTCATTAGGATAAGATAATGGAGAAAACTTAGGTTGGAAGATAAGATGGAACAAAATAAAACCAATTCTCAAGTGCAGATTGTGTGTTAGTTGTTCAGAAGATCTGTCCAAACTTCTTTGTCCAGTCAGTGAAAAATGCATTGCTTTTGACAAGAAATTTATTCACATCAGTTCTGTGCTAATTTGTATAGGTCAATGTTAGATTGCCCCAAGGTTAAAATAATTTTAAATGACATTAAAAAACATAATGAAGGAAGAAATTACTTACAAATAAAAAAGATGAGAAAAGTGCAAGGAACAGACCAGGCCCACCAAAAAGGGCAGAACGGATAAGGCAAGAGTACACATGTGAAGTCAATGTCTGTGAAACTTTTCTAACATAAGTCTCCACTGCTAATGATCTCAAAATACCAGCTACACCAGCAAGGAGATATAAGCTTTATTGATGCTACTCATCATATAATGTGAAATAAAAAAGATAAATGACTTAGAGTCGTTGTTCTTCAAGACTCAGAACTCATCATTTGCCAAACAAAGCCTAGGAAACCATTAGAGCATGTAATGTACCTGTGGAACTAGTAAAGTAAGTATAATATGGCAAATATGCAATGATGTAGAATTACAAATTGGCCAGGTAACGTGACAAAAAATTCTGTTGCTTTTACAGGAGTAATAGGGTGTAAGATATTTGGACACATACCATGACTCATGAGCAAATATCTACCTTGTATATAATTCAGGATCATGTCATATGGAAAACTGTAAAATTGCCATCATAATCAAAATCCTTTCAGAAATGTAAAAAATGCAAGTAGTCAAGCCGTCTGTTCCAAAGAAATCCATAAACTAGAAACAGCTGACTCACTCATAATCTGCATAATCAAAGTCTGAGGATGGTGGCATCTGAAATCCCCAAGTATGATGGCATTTTTTCATGGCAATTTAAGAGGTAAAAGACTTATTTTCTACTGTAAAATCTTACTGATGTGAATCACAAGAGAGTCATACTTCTGAGAAAAAGAAAACTGAAATTTTTAGTATGTCTTTTGTGTGACACTTATCTCTGCCTTAATGAAAAGGAAGACACATATATTAGAAATACCATCACAGGAAAAAAAAAGCTTCTCCAGTATCACTGGACTTATGTATGTTAACTGTGGTCCTCTCAGGCATAGAAACAGAAACAACCTTGAAAAATTTACTAAAAACCAAGTGGTAGTAAGTAGCTACAGTGTAGGGTGACAAAGATTAGTTTCATGATGTAGTACCTGCTTGACTTCTTGGTTCAGAATTTTAACCATGGTCTTCATTTTGTCTACTACGACCAGCTGCTATACCTTTATGAGGAATTTACTTCATTTATATGTTTCAGAATATGCCATAATTTTGACAAACTTTCAAAAAGTATTTGCAGCACAGTATTTTAATTCATTGTGTCTGCATGAGACTGTATGAAAAATCAGTCAGGTTTCCAACATAACAAACCTTCATTAACATGTCACATCATACCATACTTTGCCAGCAGAAGTGCAGTTTTGTTCCAATACTTTCTGACAGCTAAGCTTCCTGGCCTAGGTTGCTTTATGTACGTTATCTCTTCCACTGCCTGCAGTTCATGCTTGCTATTTAGCTTAAGAGAAAAATTATATACAAGCAATACATACCTACACCAAGCAAATGTATTCATTGATGCCTTTGACATGCATGTTCTGTCTTTAAGCTGTCCTGGCTTGTATGTGACCTTTTGAGCAAGGCATTTTGTGTGTATTATGTATGTGTACACATACACATGCACATGTGCACATACATGTTCTACAGAGATCTGGAGGCTGGTACAGCTGAGGTCTTGCCCAAGTAACCCACTGAATGCTGCCTCATTTTATTGACCTGTCACTAGGAGAATTTCACGCCATTCATCAGCCTGATAGAAGATCTCTGAAATAGGCGTCAGTTTCTATCTCAGTCATCAAGTCTGTGTTCTTAATTTGCTTTTTTTTTAGGGTTCTTCCTCTCATCTCAATTCCTCGATCTCTCTGCCTCTGCACTATACACCCAGCTTCCCTCTTAACCCAAAGCCTACCCTGTAAAACAGGGTTCCTGCTGAAGCACCGAGGACCCTTTGGCACTGGGGAAGCAGGGTGTGGCTCATTTCGTGTTTGGCATGTGCTGTGCAGCTGTCTCAAATAGAGATTTTCAATGCAAACATATTTATTTAAAAAAAAAAAATCCTTGGCACTGGTAGTACAATAGGCTGAATAATAATATTTAAAAAATATTTGTGCTAACAGAGGAAAGATCAGCCAAGGTGAGAACTGGGGACTATTGCAGGGCAGTGCGATTTTATGCACAGTTAAAACAATGGTGAACAATGACCCCATAGGTCCAATGGTATCTCCAATGTGTGTTTTATAACTTGGATGATTCCTTCTCTCCTTAAGCAAATTTCCTATCTATGTCCAAAGTATTTGTACATCATGTTTTCTATCATATTCTTCTGATTTTTTTTTTTTTAGAATATGTAAGTGTTGGCTTTTTCTAAAATTAGGAACTTTATTCTGAAATACATTATTTGATACTTTATTTTTAATGTGAACTGTGAATTTAGGAAGCTGTTTAACTTATTGAAAATGCAGCCTCCCCACTATTTCCATTTTAGATTTTTGCTTTTTACACACAAAACAAAAAAAGGAAAAGTTTGGATGAGGTAAATTTTAAATCTTTTGCAAAATTTAATAGCTCTGATTTTTTCTGTAATGTATATGTCATTACTAAAAATAAGAATACCTTTTAGTAATTATACAGGTGTCAAATAGTTAATCTTACCTTACCTCTTTAGATGTTCCCTATATGTTAACCTATTCCTTCAATAAGCTCATGTGTTTTAGGGCAACAAATACACCCTGCATTTCAGCTGTTACATTCACTATAATGTGAATTCTTATGGATAATTACATACTGTTGTGGTTAGCCTTTTTCTCTTAGTGCTTTTTGGAAGGTTTAGTTAATATTTTGGATACTTTTTGAGGTGAAGAAAAAATTTTCCATTTTTAAAAATAAACTTTTCAAAGATATTGATTGTTCTACCAATCTTCTATTTTAATTTGGACAACTAAGGACACAATAGATATTTCTAGATAAGTAATTAGAGTTTTTATATAACTTGTTTGGTTACTCTACTTATCTTTGGTTGAAACTCCTGAAGCAACTGAAATTATAACTCACTAAACACTAAAAAATCATAACAAATTGTTTTAACTTCCATTGTTATTCAGCCTGAAAGAAACAAGAGAACTTCTTAAAAAGAACTTGTCCATGAAAATTTTGCTACAAGTTTTATGGCTAGCAGTAACCTCATTTGTTTGTCTTATTAATTGTAGATTTTTTTTTTTTTCCCTCGGGGGCTTATTTGTATGTTCAGAGAGAATTCTTTACATCTTAACTATTTCAACTCAGAATGTTCAGTTTTCCCATCACATTTACATCCCAAAAATGTTTGAAGAGGCTTGAGAAAACATGTTTTTGCTTTCATATCCCTTACATCTTGTACAAACTTCTTTGTGAATGCCAATAATTAATTCTTTATGATTTTTACATTAATCTCATTATTGTACTTTCTCTCAATGAGTTTTCTCTGGTTTATGTGTTTGGACATCATCCCCAGGGAACTACTGTTAACTAGCAATACTTTCAGTCCCTGCTGCAATGGTGATCACAGAAAGTCTTCACCCATTACTTTGCTGTAAGAGGATTATTACTGCTGAGAGCAGTTGTCTCATATTTGGTTCTATTTCCTATTTTTTTGTTTCAGAACTTGTTTTAGTTATGTGATCATGTTGTGCTTTTTCCATATTGCTTTAATACTTAAGATACTTAAATAAAATACCGGTTCGTATAATATTTAAGAATCCCTTCAGCAGAACTCTCTGAGTGTTTTTGGTTTCTGTTTTTTTCTTACTCTTCTTAATTAACTTCTAGTCCTACATTTTGCTCTTTACTTCTTCCCAATCTCCTCTGTAACTTCTTTTGGAGTCCAGGACGATCTCTTCTCCTTTGATTAATTCCAGGAATTGGCTTTCCTTTATTCAGAAAGATGGTGAGTAAGGAGACAAAGCAAACACTGGGCATGCAATAACTGATGCCACCTGACTCCTTAGACCCAAATTTTGCCAGACACGGCTTCCTTTATATGCAATGTAAATTCTCACATCCAACATACTGATATTTAGTAGTTGTCTACAAAGCATACTGAAAATAGATTTTATGCCTGTATAATTACCTGTCATAGCTAGCTGTATAGCTGAATAAGAAATAATCTGTCTATACACACATTCATTGCAAATCCACCTAAATTACTTGCCAGAATCAAAATCAGTCATTGGTTTTCAGCACCCTTCTGTCCAGAGCATGGCCTCCACAGTAGTTGAGTCTGCATTTGTTGTCACATACAATATTTATAATAATGTAAAATCAGAAAGAGCTCATAGCTATATGCTCTGTGATGAAATTGATGATAGTGATGAATTTTTTTTCCTTCATTAGTGTTAGTTTCATTCACTCCTCAGTAGTGCTGGTGAGCACCACTCGGTGCTGTGTACTGGGCTGAAGTTCTCTCTGTCGGCATGACTGAACTCCTCTGCTGGGTTGGTCTTGACAGACCTCCAGCAGCAGAGGATGTTGCAGTGAACAGTCTCTTTGGAAAATGCGTGGAGCAAATGACACTTCAAAAACAGCTCCCTATATGTGAAATCCAGCATGTGAGAGAGAAGCTGTATCCAGTTATGCTACATTTGTGTTAAAGTATTTCACAGGCAAAATCAGGAACTCATGTAATCTCACAGCCTCCAGATCACAAGTTCACACGTTTAGGCAGATGGGGCTTCATACTGTTAGGGGCTGAAGTAAAACAAGCAGTATGCTTGGTATGAAGCAAACCTGAAAGTTCTAATTAGTGCTACTGTAGTTTCTTTTCCCCATAATTCTGTCAAGCCACAGAATGGACTGCCCATTATCTGTATAGTAAACTTGGGGTTTTCCCAAGTCTTCTGGATCTCTATCAATGAGACCACATTGGCTGACTTCTTTTTTAACCAAGAACACTCCTTTCTTCAGCAAAAAAAGGTTGCCATTGATGCCTATAGCTACTTAGCCCGCGTTCTGCTCTACTTCTGAAGCACATGTTATTCTAGAGGCAGCAGAATGGATGAAGCCTGGTTTCCTATCAATTTATTTCCTTCCACCCCTAAGCTTTTCCTAGTCTCTCTGTGGGAAATAACCTCCCTTGCTGTCCGGCCGCTCTGAAAATTTCTGTCCATAGATAGCAAGCCTTGGGGCTATCCCAATCACTTCCAATGGCCAAAGCAGTTTGCTGTGGCCGTGGCAGCTCTGTGCCAGCAGAGCTTTCCCTCGCTGGGGAAACAGCATATCTGCCATGCAGCTACCGGTACTTATGAACGTCCCTCAAGCTTTAGGGCAACCAGATCACCTTTCCCTTGAGGGGTGACAGCAAAGGGAACATGCCTTCCTCCCTCCTCGCCACATTTCAGCTGTGTGTGATCCGGCAGAACCAGGATGGCCTCCACTCCCTCCCTGCCCCGGGATGGGTCAGAACCACTACTGGCTCCACCGGTTGTGTCCCCAGGGAGAACGCGGAGCAGGCTGGAGCAGTGTGCCTTCACCGGGGTGCTGGAACCCTCGGGGGCCAAGCAGCCTTCCGACCACCAGGAAACCGAGGGACATCGTTCCCGGGGAGGCGGCTGGCGGGCGGCAGGGGCGCAGCACCCCTGNGTCCCCCGACTCGGAGCTGCTGCGGCGGCCAGTGTACGCCAAGCCGGCCCTGGACCCGGGGGCGCTGGGGGAGCTGGGCAGGGCGGTGCGGCTGGAGCTGAGCCCGGCCGAGAAGCGCCGCCAGGAGGAGAGCATCCGCCAGCACCAGATCAACATCTACCTGAGCGACCGCATCTCGCTGCACCGCCGCCTGCCCGAGCGCTGGCACCCGCTGTGAGTACCGCCGAGGGCAGCAGGGGCCGGGGCAGAGGAGCCGTGCCTGTCGCTGCTGTGGCTCAATGAGCCGCTCCGCCAAACTGGAGCGTCTGCTGGCAGCGGTCAGCGAGGGATAGTCGTGTCTCAGGAGCGTGGAGGCTTTAAGAAACTTTCCCGGCACAAACGCTCTTGGATCACAGCGTTCGCTCTCAGAGTTAAGTCGCCTGGTGACTTTGCCAGGCTGCCGCACCTACACAAGGCAGCACGAAGTCCCGTGTTGGTGGTGCGTGTGCAGGTTGTTTTCCCACGTAGCTCTCGTAGTGTGTTTTCAGTCCTCAAGTTACGCTGCTCTGCCGTGTTTCTCCTGCTGCTGTCCCCTCCTGCTGCTGCTGGCCCCTGGATAAGTCACCAGGGGCAGCAGCATACTTTTTCGGTCACTCCCAGCTTTGCGAATGTTACGCTTCCCCGACTTCAGCTGTGCATTGTATTCAAATGTCTTAAGAGACGCAGTTCAAAGGAGATTGTTTTATCAGCAGTTTTACAAGCAGTGAGCTAGAAATGGTGGTCACAGGGATGGGTAGTGTTATTCTGAAGTGGGACTGGGCTTGATCCGGGATGCACAGTTGCTGGGACAAGTTACATTTACAAGTTACATTTACAGTTATGACACCAGTGGCAGATAATGGCGTAGGCAATTGTAAATGAAGAACACTTCGTTTACATAGAACACGTAGATAAGCGTTCGATGAGGTGGCTCTAGTTTACAGGCAAGGTTCAGTGCAGCTGTGAAGCCAGCGTGGCACGACAGGTCTGACTGTTCTGCCCTTACGCAAATACTCAGTGTGGCACCGTCGTGGGTTCTCCTGTGAGTGAGCTGCCGGCTGGTGAGAGGAAAAGCTAGCCAGTTAAGGGGATATGCTAGCCATCCCAGGGGATGGGATGGAGCACGGCTGCTACTGACCCCTCACAGCCTTCGCTTCTGTTACACTTGAGCTTGGCTTCAGCTGGTTTGTTTTGTTGCAACAGGTTTGTACGATACGGTAGCAAAAAGCTGTGGAAAAAGCAGGGCTCTCTCTGTATCTCCCGTGCATTCACTTCACGTTGGTGTGTCCTGCCCAATGTTTCATCAACTCTAATTGTAAGTGCTGAGTCTAAAACACGAACCTTATGATGGCTTTTAAAATGTTGCAGTGCAAATGCCTTTTCATCATAAGTTTAAGCCTGACACTAGGCTTGTTTTACTCAGTTATTATTCCCCGTTTATAAGCAGTCTGTAGCCCATAGGTCAAAAAGGACCATTTTACTTTCATTTCCACGGGAAGAATTAAATCATTTCAATGAGTTATTTTGGACTTCTGCCATTTCTCTATGACAGGATGTTAGAAGAAATGGAAGGTCACGGTTTTGAATAGGGGACATTATAGATGGATGTGGGTGACTATTCTAGAAATGAAAATAATTTAAATAGATTTTGCTACAACAGCAGACCCTTTTTGATTTGAATATATAGATGCTGAAATGACAAAATATATCCAAACTGAAAGGATCACAGAAGCATCAGTGACAAAATCTCAGAGATAATTGCCTTCTGAAGCTAGGGCTGTATTGTACTGTTGGCAGGTGCTTCATGCCTTTGTGCTCAGTTAAATATAAATTATGGCAAAAATGTCACAGAGCATCTCCCCAACTCACGCAGCAAATGTAAAATCTTTCCCAAAGGTAATTTTGCAATGAAGTGTTAACCCCTTCTCTCAAGAGGGAAGACCATGTAAGAGATTGAAGTTGAAGTTTAAAAAAAAAATAATAATTAAAAAAAATTTGAAAAACATATAACCAAGCCCACAGTCATAGAAAATGCATTGCACTTTTTTCCAAGATTAGAGGTTATACAGATTGAAATCTCAAGTCTAGGGAAAATATTTTTTTTCTTTTTCTTTTTTTTTTTTTTCTTTTTTAAAAAATTTATTTTAAGGTGTGTATTGCTTGACTATTTATGACCTTTAATGAATGTTTTGGTGATGGGTGAGGCTACAATGATGGGACATAAGTAGTAATGGTAGATGGCAACTAGGCTTCAGCAGTCCACTAAAATGATGCAAAGGCTAAATTTTAGGTGTGCTCAGTGAAACGACTTTGGGACCAGAAGGTGACAAACGCACCATTTTTTTAGTGGAGTCTCAGAAGAGAACCAGAGAACTGCGTGCTGGCAAGCCTTGGATCTTTTCTGGGCATGTTATCTACCAGCTGTGGTAAGGGAAAGAATTAGTAACAAATGAGAGGGTGTGATCTATTGAGAAAGTCATCAAGGCTTTTGTCAAGGATGAGTGTCTCACAAATCTGAGCTCTTTGAAGAACATAATTATATGGATAAAGAAGTGTGTTGTTACTTGATGAGTTCCTTAAGCAACTGTGAAATAATATGGAAATTCCTTGCATTTATAAATAACTGAGTAGAAGCAGTGAAGCATTTGTTTGGGGTTTTTTTGTTGTTTGTGGGGGTTTTTTTGTTTGTTTGTTTTTGTTTTTTTTTATTTTCAGTTGCTTTGGTTTTTGTTGGTTTTAAGGACTAAAAAGTTATGGATAAAGTCCCATAGAAATCTGTGTTGGACTCAATGCTGTTCAACTCACAGCATGGCTGTCATAAAGAAGTGACTAATTCACAGGTCTTCAGTCTGAAAGACAGGTGGCCTGCTGGAAGTGTACCTCCTGCAGGGCTGCTGCAATACATGGTTGATACATGAAAGTGGATAAAACAAATTTTGCCACCTCCCTCTTCCAAAAATCCATTTACTGTAAAGCATGAGGAAGTCCATATCAAATATTCAGGAAATATTGACAGATACTATACTTGGAGACTCTGTTCTGGGCTATGGGCTTTTGGTCTGTTTCAGCATATTCTTGTGTGTGTGGAGACAATCTGGAAATTTTAGATACCAGTAAAATGGGAGAATAAAAGGGAAGCAGAGACAATATTACCACCACCTGGATGCCCTACTGCTTCTTTTGATGTTAATGTCCTCCCACACTGATCAATGAACCCACTCTCTCTGTGAATTGGTGAAAACATCTGAATCCAATGAAAACTAGAGTTTTGCTCATAAGACAGAGAGTATCTGAACCAGTAAAATGTTAAATGTGATATGCAAAATGATTGCACAAGGTGTTGCTGTATCAGAAACTGATGCCAAAATCTTTTCCTACTGCTGCATGTTGTACATCCTGGACCTGCCATGGGAACAGAAGTGTGGCAGATATTTGCTAATATCTATGTCTGGTAATAATCTACAGGAAGAGGAGAATAGTTTGGCTGAGATTACTTGCTCAAATAATGTATTGATTGATGATATTTGACTATGAACCCAGGAAGTTTCACATTTAGATCATTCTCCTACTAATATATTCCTGACAGTGAAAATATTCAGAAAGTTGTTACTCCTTCTTGTTCCCACCAGTGTAACTTGCTTTTTGTGATGACTGATCCTGTTTCTATTGACCCAAAGAACTCGACAACTACTATTGTTTCCTTTAGACAGTTTCTGCTTCCTTTAACTGTTCGAGCTTGACATCAGCGATTGATAATGTGTTTCATGACACAGGAATTCTTTAGTTTTATTGAAAGTATACATATAAAAAAATAAACATTATGTATAAACAATCCATAAAAATGTCCATTTGGAAGAGTCTTATGGATAAGAATGTAAGTTACTAAATGATGATACAGTTTGTACAAGGCTAGAAGTGAAATAAGCCATAGGGTCAGAGAAGGATGGAGGTTGGAAGGAAACTTTGGGGTGTTTAGTCCAGCCTCAAAGCCTCCAAGGATGGAGATTCAACAACCTTTGAACACCTCTTTCAAGGCTGTATCAGTGCCGCAGTGATTCCTTCTTTTCCTTCTTTTCCTTCTTTTCCTTCTTTTCCTTCTTTTCCTTCTTTTCCTTCTTTTCCTTCTTTTCCTTCTTTTCCTTCTTTTCCTTCTTTTCCTTCTTTTCCTTCTTTTCCTTCTTTTCCTTCTTTTCCTTCTTTTCCTTCTTTTCTTTCTTTTCCTTCTTTTCCTTCTTTTCCTTCTTTTCCTTCTTTTCCTTCTTTTTTCCCCTGATCATAAGGTTGTCTGGATGGCCCAGCTTGTCTTCCCAACATCTACCCTTCATTTCTTGAGTTTGTACTCATAAAGGGAGCAACAATTATAGGAAGTTTAAAACCAGCAGTGTCCTCTGTCAGACTTTGACTTGCTGAGGGCCCTGTTGGGGCTGATGCCCTGTGAGTGTGCTGTGATGAGCTCAGGGCCATGGGGTTTGGCTGCTGCTGCTGCTCTGCCTTCCTCCCCCTGCAACAACAGGTCTGCATTGTGTCCCATGGGGCTTCTCATTGTGTGCTTGTTTTACAGGACTGTAGGGCTAGGCAGACAACTGATGCCTTCTCTTAGCCTTTTACAACTTATTACAATGTGTAAGAAATACATTTCTCACTTGGGTTCTTTTAGATTAAGGGCTATTTTCAAGCATTGTTCCAGATTTTAGACATTCTACCTTTTTTCTTTTTTTTTTTTTTTCTTTCTGTATTACAGTAGGGATGCATTACTCACTTATTTTGGGGACAGTTTCTGTAAAAGCACATAAGTTGCGTTTTGGCTGACTCCTGGTACAAAAGGAACAAGTCAGGACTAGGCACTTTTGTGCCAGCTCAGCATTTCAAGCTGCCTCTTTCGTGGTGGAAGCCTGATTCAGCCCTTGGGGCTCATTTTACTTGTGATCACAAGGAAATGGATTTTTAATTCTTTCCTGTCTTTCCTAAGTAGCCACCAAAGCCCCCAAAATATTGAATGTGGTCTGCATAGTACTTTTCAGCTATTAAAAAAAAAGTTTTAGAGGTTTGCTCTTTAATTCTAGGTAATCTTCTGTTTTGGAGAGATTCTTTATATAATTTTTTGTATATGTGTGATTTTATTGATATGTTTAAGTATCTATTTATCTTTAAGTGTCTTTGTATAGATAGCTATATAACACAAATGCTCAAATTCCTCTGTCAGCATCATTTTTGCCCATAATATTATTTATTTTGGGTGAAATATTATGTTTGACTTTAGCATAACAATCTTGTACTAAGATTTTTCTGTCTTTCAAAACTGTTTTTCCTGTTTTTTCCCATATCTGAATTTGATTCTCTGAGTGTCTCTCTTTCTTCTATGGTTGGTTTTGTTTTCTGTGTTGTAAGTACGAAATTATACCAGGATGTTTGTCTGATAGTATCTTGCTAGCAAGTTTCCAGAATAAGCCTTGATACTAGGTTTTGGTTCCTTTTCTACTCCAAAAATCACAGCTACTCCTGCCAGGAGTTTTAACCTGACCATGTTCCGGGAAAAGGCGCAGCAGCTGAGTGTTTCCCTCCTCAGCCCACAGCAGGTATCTGACTTCACCCAGGAGCTTCTCTTTCATCTCTTTCCGAAAGGCAAAACAGCTGCAGTGACCTTTTTTTTTTTTTTTTTTTTTTTTTTTT
>VXBB01011783.1:485960-530233 GCA_013399915.1 Illadopsis cleaveri | reverse complement strand
TTTTTTTTTTTTTTTTTTTCCCCTTTAGTGCTTATAGGAAATAGAACTCTTTGAAGAGGTGAGCTGCAGCAGCTTGACCTTTCTGGCACATCCCTTCCCTCTAAACATGCACCTGATGGTGCACCTTATGCCCAGCGCTGGTTTTGGCACAGGTTTTCCCATGCTTTGCATCTGATCAGGAGAAACAGCACACTACTTCTTAAAAGCAAAGGCTTTGCATTAAACACCTAAGAGTGTGTTTGGTATAGTAGTTTTGTAACACCGTAGTCACTTGTTTGGTTTTTAGGCCTTTTTGGTTTGATTTCTGAGCTTTTTGGAAATATGTAATTGTTTACCAATAACTATATTAATCATAATACCTTTTAATCATTACTTTAGTGTTAGTTGGCAGTATATTTCTTTCATATATAAACAGGCTTTAGATCTTCAAAGCAATGTTTCTCTAGGACATTTCATTCTTTCCTCATACAGTAAGTGGGGTAAAAATAATATTTCATTCTGGTTGTTTTTTGGTTTATTTTTTTAAATAAGAAGGCTTGCATTTTATAGCAGTACAAAATGAAGCAATGCTTCCAGTATTGCTTTGATATTTAAGATATTGTGCTACTTTTGCTCCCTGTCATCTGTAAAAATGTGCCACTTTTCTTTCTCATTATGCTTTTAACAACCCCCAGCAAATATTTTCCAAAAGAGCTCACATGATTATTTTTCACCATTTTCCTTTCCACCTTCTGGTAGACTTCCTCAACTTCCTTTGATATCTAGATTATTGCTTGGTTTCAGCTGATTTGATTTTTAAATTGAAAAAGTTCCCAGATTTGTGATTGACAGTAAGCAAAAATTGATTTTTTTAAATTAAAAAACTTCTTTTATTGTAAACAATTGTCTATAAGGATCACGTGCATCCACACCTTATTTATATTGATGAATACAACAGCTTCTTTCAGTTACTGCTTTGCAAAATATTTTTTCTTGTCCTGAATCAAATTACTCTCACAAAAGTTTTTGAATTTAGGTGTAGGAAATAGTATATCTCTGCGGAAAAGTTAAATGTATCTCACTATCTTGAAAGAAAATTGAAAATATTTGAGCAAAATGTAACCACTGTTTCAGCTCAGCAAAATAAAACAAAAATCTACTGCATTTCCCCATTGTCACATGCAGAATTTCCTTCTCATCTGCACATCCAGAATCTGGGTCAGTTAGAAACTTCTGTAGCCTTTTTCTAACAATTTGGAATTAGGAGGCTCTATGGATTTCCTAAATTTGTGGATTTTAGGATATAGTCAATTCTCCTACTTGGTCTTTCTAGATTTTTTTTTCCTAATGTATTTTTAATCTGTCTTAAAGAGATTTGCTTTCTGTGCCCACCTCCTTCCCACCCCCCAACTTCTTAACAAATATTTTCTTCTGTTTCAGACTTAGCGTCTTTTTTTCTTGCTTCTCACAATAATTGTATACAAGGCGGCACAGCCGATTGTTATCTGAAATCTCATGACAGCTGTTGGCAGTCTGTCTTGTCAAGACTGTCTTGTCATTGGGAGAATCATTCCATATTAAATAACCTGGAAAACTGTTTCACGATCAAGACAGCCTCTGTTTCCAGAGACTTGATCGTGTCACAGTGTTGTAGACTGTTCCAGGGGTGCTTTCTCTAACATGGTTTGTTTCAGCAGATATAATTTAGGGAGCTTTTAACCAGCCTACTGGGCTGGGACAGGCAGTGGGGAAATGTAGGCCAGAGTTCTGAACTCACCTGCTTAAAATGTTCCAGCCTTGCCTCAAATAATCTGCCCATTCTGGCAGTTATCAGCACCTTGCTGCTATCTGCTTGGCCAATCACACCAAGACACACCTTCTGTAAACTGTCAATACCTTTTTCTGCAATAGTTTTTGAACACGTGTGGCCTCTGTAGGTGTGTAAAACCAGGTGGAGCCTCTCCATGCCCAGATAAACCTTTTTTTTTTTTTAATTATTTATTTTTTTAATTAAAAAAAAAAAGAAAGAAGAAAATCCCTGAACTGACAGTTGGACAGGTAAGTAAGACAGGTAGTCTGATGTGAGAAAATAAATTTGGCATGAAAAGTTGAGTAGTGTTTGGAGGAGATAATAATAATAATGATAATAATATTTATCATATCCTTTAATCCCACTGGAAATGTTGCACTTCTGTATCCCAGGATTTGTGTGGTGTTTCTTTTGGCTCGCAGGCTGCATTTTATCCATAAGTTACTCTCCCACAGAGAGGCGTGAGGAGTGGACGTTCAACTATATATTCAGCCTGGAATAAGGGACATGGCCTTGGTAGCTGTGTGGGGTGGCTTAGAAACCAGTGCTGCCACCTGTGTCATGATGCAGGGCTTGGGATGCTTGTGGATGCATGTGCAGAACCACAAGCTGAGGCTTGGGCAAAAGTACAAAAGATATAGAAGATGTCAGTACTGCTGTGTCCTCTGCCATGGCTTTGGGAAGGTGAGAGGAGAGGTTTTCTCTTGGGTGAGGATACTTGGCAGATTCCAACGCCTACATTGCTGCCTCTGCAGTTTATGGAGTGGGAACAAAGATGGTTCAGCCTCATTTACTTACAGCCTACAAAATGCCACTTTTGAGCACGCCTCTTACTGAAAGAGCAGTTTAAGTCGGTGTTTTAACTGTTAAAATTAGGAAGAGGAAAGGTTGTGTGGTGAGTCAGTGTGTCTATGGCCCATCATAACAAGCCCAGCCAACCTGGTTCCTAGCCCAGCATGTGAAAGCCAGCTTGAAGTAGAACCCTGGCTGTGTTTTCCAGGTGACACTGGGATGGGACATATATGTCACCTACCGTGGTCACATAAATCAAGTTAAATCAGCTTCAGCAGTGACATGTGCTGTTTGCACTTCTTGAGAGAAGCTGCACAATCCTGAACTTGCCTAGGGCATTCACATTGAAACTTCAAACCCAAAACTTACACAGTATACCTTCTGAAAGCATTAAATAATTTATGAGCAGTTTGTGTTCTTAAATCTTTGAAAACTCTGACAACATTTTGTTTTGTTTTTTTTTCTTAAAATATAAGTAAATGTGCATATAGAAGATCAAATCTGGAGACTAAAAGTCTATTTTCCCTTTCTGTATCATTGTCACAGTTGTGGTGAAAGTCTTAAGTAAGAGCATGTCAGCAACCATTCCTAATTAACTCATGGCAGTGTGCCCAGTGTGCACACACATTCATGCTCTCCCTGTGTATAGATACACATCTCTTAGCGAAACAGCTCTTAACAAAGAAATAAATTGAGTGATTACATTAATTGACACAAATGTTCTTGAAAACAACCCTTTTAATTTTGTTTAGGCATTTCCTGAGTGATGTCTCCTTAGTTTCTAATAAATAACCTATTGTAAAACTTGCCAACAGAAGACTGTGTAGTGTAGTAAATTCCAAGGTTAATTTATAAAACTTGTCAGCTGTTTACTCTCGGTTAGGCCGTGATTTAAACATGCAGTGTAAAAAAGGCAAAACTAAAAACCCGCAGGAATTTGGATGTATGATGATACGCTTTTACATGTTTTGCTTCAGTTTGAATTTTGTGGACTTAGATGTTTGAGTAGAAGTTGTAGTGAAACAGAGGAAAGACGGTACATAGTGAACATGATTTTGTGTTCAGGTACATACCAGCATTATTTTTTCTTTCTTCCCATCTAAAGATTTATGGATGAACACATTTAGAATTTTAAATTGTAGATGTTGTCTTTGTGTAAATTAATAAGAAATGCCGGAAGACAAAGCTTTTGTTTGTTTTATGTCTGTCTTATGCCACAGTGATCAAGGACAAGGGTCTCTGGAACACCCACCCAGTGTGGCAGAAAGTGCCTGAGGGAAATGAAGGATGATGCAGAAGCAGGATTCTGCTGGAGCATTGTAGTGTCCCCATCTGCACCTTGAAAGATGGTTGGGGCAGTCCTAGCCATGTTTTCTGAGTGTCACTGTACTGTGCACAAGGCTTCTGCTTGTGCATTTTCTATACCATAGTCAAACCTCTATAGCAAAGAGGGAGGTGGGGACCCACTGAGGTCTCTGGGGCTGTGCTTTATCAATGGCTTAAGGAGGGTGAGGTGATCTGAATCTGTCTTTATGGACCTGCAGAGCCCAGATGATCAGCTCGAAGGTGACAGGTAGTTTTTAGGATGAATAATGTGAGATACAATTAATCCTGTCTTAACATGATCCTCTCTATTGGAAAGGACAGTGTTATGGGTTTGAGGGTGGCACTAAAGAGTGCCCTACTCAGAAGCCAAAAGCAGGTTGCAGTATAGTATGCATAAATATACATTCCCAGTGTCTGCAAAAACGTATTTTGGGACTGCTGTCACCAGTTGCTGTCATTTTAATGACATACTGTAATTGATATGCATTTGTTTTTCTGAGTAATCCAAAGTAGGAGTGAAATGATTCACTTGGAAAGTAGGAGCTGGGATACTTGGCTGGCACATGGAGAATAAAAGTACATCTTGAAGTTTGCAAATGTGGATGCAGAAGATGGGCTGCTAAGGTGCTTCTGTGTTAAACAGGAGTTGAAAAATGGAAAAGATGAGTTATGACCACTAGGCTTTAAATCAGGCTTCTTACTCCTATTGAGTTTTTTAAGTTTTTATATCTTGTGAAGTGGTAATGTTTAGTGTCCATATGCATACCACTTAATTGTTACTCAACAACACTTATGAGCATTTCCATTTCAGGGATTTGTTAGTTTTTTAAAGATTTTCTTATGCTATAATTTTTCCAGGGTTTAAATGCTTTGGGTTTGTAATCTCCCAAATGGGATTAATTTTTAAGGCTTAGTGAAACTCTTTCATTACAGAAAGATAAGGAAAAGTGTACTTCATTTTAGGAACATTATTTGAGACTGCTAGCAGTTGAGATGCAAGAAATACATGTCTTGGAAATAATATCTGAGATAAACATGCAAGTCTGCACAGAAGTTGAATAACGTGTTCTTTTCCTTACTCTTTTTGATTTTTTATAAGGGTGTCAGGGTACTGCTCAGGTCAGGGTGGCTGTGCTGGCCAGCAGCCTGCCCTGCCACCATGGCAGATCACCTCTCTGCACTCCTGTACTGCTTTCCACCACAGAGCTGGTAAATTAAACCCATTTTTTAGTGCTGGCCTCTTTCTTTGGAAACCTAAGGAATGTGTGCTCTGGTATGTCCTGACCTTTTCCTGCAGTGTGAGGTGTGCTCAAGGAAGGAGGCAGCAATGCGCAGTGAATCACAAACAGTGTGGGGATTGCCTTCCTCTGTGCCAAATTATGTTTCCCATCTCCAGCATGTAATTTCAGGCAAATCCGTTGAAGTCCTTAATCTATAATTAGACTTATAAGCTTCTTTAGACCTTTTGGATTTCCTTTCTTTAAATGGAATCCAGCATTATTATTCCAGGAGTCTTCCTGACATGTTTTTCAAGAATGCTTTCCTGGTGGGGTTTATTTATTTATATTTTTCTTCAGTTTTCTAAAATGGGTATGTAAAGATCCTATTTCCATCAAGAAATGAACACAAAATTACCTGGTACAAGTGACTGATATATATATGGATATTTTTTTCCTGGCAATACTGAGCAGAAATGTTTTCCAGTAGGGTAAAGTAAATATGTATTTCTAAAATTGGATTCATACAGTGGGTTTTTCTGCATTAAAAATAAAGAAGTTAATTAAAATGTCACTTGTCACTCCTTTTCATTTTTATGTGTCAATACATGAATGTCTGGCTAAATAAATCAATTCTGTCACCAGGTATTGGGGTGAGACAGTTCCCTCTGTGAAAGCCCCTCAGGACAAGTTACAGCCAGGAGGGACGGGCGTTTTTGTACTTCACTAGATCAGCGTGTGTGTTGATGTGCACCTACCTATGTATGCATGGGTGTTGTTAATTCCTTTCATATTTGAGAAGCAGCCTTTGGGTGCCTCCTTTGCCTGAGTGTCATTTGTTCTTGTTGCTTCCACATTTTCAAGTATTTATTACAGAACTACTCTACAGACTTTTTGTTTTCCTCATAAGAATTTTAATTTTCGGCATAATCAGATTCAGATTTTTTTTTTCTTTCTGTACAACAGATCTTAATAGATACTGCCTAATCTTCAAAGAAACCTATAAGCCTTTTTTAATTGCAGACACAGCAGCCTTAAATAGTTTGTTAAAATATTCTCGCTGTGCTATAGGTAAGCAGTTTGCTTTTAATGCCGTTTTCTGAGTGCTTTGGGGAATTTTTGTGCCCCTAAATTGACCTAAGGGATTTTCCTGTCACGTTTTCTACTGATGAGTTTTAATTTCTCTTTTCAGTTCCCCATAGCATATGTTCTGGAGGACTCGCTGCTGTTCTGTTTTGGTAGGAGGGATGTCCTACCTGCTTTGATATCTGGAGTTATTTAGCAGTCTGCAGAAGTTGAAGTCTGTCCTTCTGCCCCTTACAAGCCTTGGTGACTCCGGGCAATAAAAACTGCCAAGGTGGAATACTTTAAGCAAAGAGGAAAAAATTGTAGAAAATGCCATCGTTATTTTAAAATTCTTCTAAACCCGGGGATTCTTTTAAGAATTTATACATTTGGCTCAGCTATAAGTTTCTTGGCATCCTTATGTTCATTTAGGGAAGTTCATATATATATTTATAGGAAATACATTCTGGAGCTTAATCCAAAGGTTTGCAAACTTTCTGGCTCTCTATAGAGCCAAACCCATGCATTTTTATATCTGTTTTAGGTTTTTGTGGATTTCACTATCAGATTTTGCCAGTTGTGTAGTCTCTCCAAGTTCTGCTTCAGTGTACATACATTTCAGTTTTGTTGCTGGTTGTTTGGTTTGGGTTTTTTTTCTCTTTATATGTTGCTGTTCATTCACAGTTATATTTTTACTGTCTAGCACTTGTTCTATTTTCCCAAGCAACAGTTATCACTAGTTTATATTACTGTTTTTACTGCACTTAGGTTTTACATTTCTTTTATTTTTTTGCTTTAATTAGAGGCACATTTTGGCCATTGCTTGTTCTTTTATTTGAAATTGTGCAAAGATAGCTACTGCAGCTACACCAGCCCAGAATACCTCCTATTACTTTTCTTTTTAGACCTTCTGGTAGTTTGCAGAATTTTATTCATAATGCTTCTGTGGAAATGGAACCTCTGTAAGAGCAACTTCCTAATGTCTTCTCATACAATTTTCCGCACACATGCAGTTTTTAAGATCCCTTCTGTGTTCTTGCTTGCAGTTAGTAACTAGCACACAAATGGATTTGAGAATTGTTTCCTGAAAATTAATAAATGCTTTTACACTTGTACTAAATGGTATTCCCCCTTTACAGATGCAGGGAGAAGAAATATGATTATTATAGTCTGCCAAAAACCTCTGTTGTGATAGCTTTTTATAACGAGGCTTGGTCAACGCTTCTGCGAACTGTTCACAGTGTTCTTGAGACATCTCCGGATATACTTTTGGAAGAAATTATCCTTGTAGATGATTACAGTGACAAAGGTAGGAAGGATAAGTCTAAATAATATTGATTGTTGATGAGTTTTTTTGGTCAGCCAGTTCATAGGAGAAAAAGTTATGCTGTTTAGGTCACATACCAGAAAACTGTACAACTCACTGAAAAATAGTTTTTCTGTTGTGCCAGTGAAAAATTTGGCTTATGGACCGAACTTAGTTTGGAATGGGAAAGCACATTTGCTGTGTTGTAACATGAGTGCATGTCTATAGATAGACTACAGTCTGATCAGAGCACTTCAGATTTCTTGAATTGTGCAAGTTTCGATTGCACCAATGCTTCCCTGGTGTCTCATATAATGACAGTGACCTAGTTCTTTAGTCTTGTTTGAACAACAGGACATAAAGGCAATGCTGGCATTTTCCACCATATGCAAATTGTGTTAAGAATAAAACTTTATACAGAAAGTCTTAAGTAACTTTTGAGAAGCGCTTATCAATCTGGGAATGTATTACAGAGGTAAATGTGAAGCGTTCAATTTCTTAAAAGTAACCATGGTTTGTGTCCATCCAAGTTCTGTGCTTTTTTCATGTCCTTTCTAAATGTGTATAGCAGAATCTGAATTCAAAATGCCGCAATCATTAGAGCCCTACTATAAGTAATATGCCAGTGAGGACAGAGCTTCCTATAGCATGACATAAACAAATCATTTCAGACTATATTATTGCCTTCTTTTTTGGTTTGTTACAGTACATTTAAAGGAGACTTTGGAAAACTACGTGGCTGGCCTACGTAAGGTGCGTCTTATCCGGGCAAATAAACGAGAGGGTCTGGTTCGAGCCCGGCTGCTGGGAGCCTCTGTGGCCAAAGGAGATATCCTAACATTCCTGGACTGCCACTGTGAATGCCATGAGGGCTGGCTGGAGCCACTGCTGGCAAGGTGAGCTTATGCTCTGGGCGGGTTTCCTCTCTCATTGGAGAAGAAGGGGCGAGACAGTTTGGCCCACTCCTGCAGTGGAAAAATGACTCATGGTTCACCAAAGGTTACTGCAGTCTGCTCCCTGAGGCACTGTGAGTGTGTGGTGTTTGTCTCTTGGCTGTGGGAAGCAAATGGAAGTGTGAAAGATCACATCATGGTGGAGTGGGTTTTTTTTTGGATTTTGGTTTGTTGTTTTTTTTTTTTTTCTTTCTTTTGTCCTGAGGACAAAACTGCTCTTTTTCTTCAGAAAATGGAAAGTTTTGGCTTTCAGGAAGACAATTCCACATCCTCAGCTTTGAAACTACCTTTTGTAACTACTTCTGTCAGCCTGGGAGGTGGATGAGCAGAAGGTCTGGAAAGATGTGTGCCCTGCAAGGCGATGTTTGTATAAGCAGATTGGAATACAAGTCAATAAACTCCATCTTCTTAGTCCTGAGCAAATCCACCCTTCTAGACTGGTTCTGATATAAAGGATTGTGGCACAGGATAGGGAGGAGTTAATATTATGTCAACACTGACTCTTACTTGGAAACCACTTGTCCTGGGACACTGTGCTTTATGCCTGTGTAGTCTCTTGTCTATTCTGCAGATCCATCAGCCTGCTCAGAAAACTTCCGTTAATTAACAGCAACCAAGCAAACAAACAACAAAACACCAAGGAACCTTCCCAAAACTCTAACAAAAAACCCTTAGAAACCAGAATACTAGCCTTCTGTTACAGCTGAGAATATTTATTGTATTCTTGAGGCCTCACCCATGTGTATCAAGCAGCCACACATGCCCTTTTCCTGCTATGGGTTCAGCCACTGGTACCTCACCACAGTGCCTGGATCACATCACAAGGCTCTATTTCTTTTTCCACTTTTGCCAACAGCTCATGTCTTTACCCCCTTGGATGTCATTAGCAAATACTGTTAGATACAAGACCTGAATCAGACTTCCTAAATATTGTATATAGAAAACCATCTCTCTTTAAAACATAACTAAAAGAAAAAAAATCTTTCCTCAAGGCCAGTGATTTGATTCGGATCCTGTTAAGATTCTCACCAGGTATTGTAGACTACAGAAAAGGAACAGAAAAAACAGCCTTTTACAAACTGGAGAGAGACTTCCAAAAGCACATAGTGTCTTGATGTGTGCAAGTCTTCCTGATTCCTAGTGGGACTTGTGTTCTTAAGTTCCCCATGTCCCTTTAAAATTATATCTAGAATACTATTTCTTGTATATTATATATACAAGAATATATATAACAATATATATAATACTCTTTCTAATATAGTATCCTAGAATACTATTTTTGTTTTCTTAAAATAGTCATACCTACCTTGTTTCTAAATTTCACACCGAGTGTGTTCCAGGTAACTGTGGGCTAACTATGATAGCGTAAAGAAAGGAAAAGGATAAACATCCAATCATGAGCATAGGTTTAACAACTGTCCCCTAAAGAAAGTGTATGACGGGGCAGAACATTCTGTGACTGCTTCACTTCTTTAGCGCATCACTAGATGGCAATCTTGAGGAAGGATTGTGATTTTTTTAAACACAATGATCACCACCTGTAAAAAGTTAGCCCTCTCTTGGAATTCCTGCCGGTCTTGCTGCAGATGCAGACATTCATCTCTAAGGGGCTTTTCTGAGGCATATCTGACTGAAATGTATGGCAGCAATACAACAGTGTTAGTATTCTGCCGTGCAAACATAGCTGTATTTGTAAGCTGCTTGTGCATTGTACAATCTAGTTAATTCTTAACTCACAGAAAAGGTGATAGCTTTTCACTTACTTCATTCCTTTCATAATTAAAATCAAAAAGTAGGCAGCAGCTACCTATTTTTTACTTATTTTCCTACTTGTTACAGGAGGAGCAAAATATTTTTACATTTTTTTGAGTTTTTTTATTTTCATCTGTGTGTGTGTGAATCATTTTAATTGCTTTGTACAATGAGGATTTGTACAAAGTTTTATGCAAGTGAGACAGGAGATAACAATATTTGTATAAGCCCTTTTGTGTGCTCTACCAAACGAGGTCTCTATGGGAGATCATAAAGAAGAAAACAGCTGTTTCACATACTCCCTCCAGCAACAAGAGGCCACTTCACACTTAAGGCAATCTTTCTCAGCTCAGACAGTAGTACTTTGGAATTTCTGCTGTTCTCTGCTGCATTTAACCATCACAAGCAACTCTAATTTTACAGTATGAGTCCTTGGTCAGCCTACAGGATTTTAGTCTAACAATCCCATAAGGAATGAGCTCCCTTTGAATGACAGATGCATTGCATCTTTTACTTGTTTGGCAATATAATGTATTCAGTTTTCATTCACCTCTGAAATATGTAAATACAAGATGCAGGGCTAAAATGCATACCTGCACTTAAGGTCAAGCAAGTTACTTTATTTCGCTGAATTATCAGGGGATGTCTTAAACTAGAGTAGGGAAGATGCTAAACAGTGATTTAGTAGAAAGACTTGAGCTTGTGTGCTTGATGTTGCGCCTGGTACTGAGGGTGGCCATTCTAGAAGGTGAGGAGAAGGCTAAGAATCCCACTGCCTTCTGTAAGGACAAATCCTTTTGGAAAGGAATCTTGAAAACCCTTCATGATATTGAAAAATGGGAGGAAGGGGTTTATCTCCTTGTAGAAATAGGCCTGCAAGAAATGTCATCAGCTCTGATGTATTCTTAGTATGATAAAGATCTTGACTATCTTTAGATCACCTTTGGTGTTAGGAATGTCATTCTGGTGCTATCTTGTTTCTCCTTTTCATCTCCTACATTGCAAGGGTTTCTGGAAGCCTCCTTCAGTTATGTTTCATTGTTGGAAATCTAATTCCCATGTTGTAGGTTTGGTTTTTTCTAAGCTCAGTCATTATTTTTGAGTTACTGTTACGGTACTCAGTACAACATTTACAGATGATCACAGTCACAAGAAGAGCCATGACTTCAAGGGTCAAGAGACTGGCTGGTTTATTATTCATCATTGCAAAACTATGCAATTGAACTGCTCTCTAAAACAGCTACCTGTACAAAAGAAAATGGACTTTTGTTGTTGTTGTTGTTGATAAAGTGGTGCTGGCTGTGGCAGCCAAGCCAGATGCTGAATATGTTATCTCAAGCCATATGGCATACCTTGCTTCCACCATCCAGGAAGGTTGATGCTTGCCAGTAGAGTCCATCCTGATACATCCTCCTGATGATCCCCAGTAGAAAAATGGGGGTTATTCTTGTATTTATTCTATCATCATTTCCTTGTTACTGCAACATGAATTGAAAAGGAGCAAAACTTCATGTTTGGTATTGTAAGCATTCTTTGTTCTTGTCAGTTCTAGTTTTTTTATTTTTAGAGAAGTTTCTAATGGAAGTCACCCTTTTGTTTTAAAAACATACCAGGATTGCTGAAGAAGAAACAGCTGTTGTCTGCCCAGTTATTGATGTTATTGACTGGAATACATTTGAGTACTTGGGAAATGCTGGTGAGCCCCAGATTGGTGGATTTGATTGGCGGCTGGTCTTCACTTGGCATAGTACCCCTGAAAGAGAACAAAAACGGAGGAAGTCCAAGACTGACGTGATCAGGTTAATTTTTATGCATGCTATGAAACTGTGAATGTGTTTTTGATTTCACCTGAAAATGCCAGGTGCTGAAAGATACTTGGGAAATGAACATATTACTAAAAAGTATGTATTTTGTTTAGTTCTCCATTTTTTACCAAAATACCTCTTGTTTACCATAGCTCCTGGAAATAAATAATGCTCTAAAAGCTGAAATTCCTATTTCATCTTCCGTATGGAAAACTTATTGCAAAGTAATCTCTTGACTCCTCTAGGCAAACTCTTACAGATGCTTACCAGCACATGGAAAGAGTGTAACTGATTAACTAATACTGGAGGATGTCCTCTGTGCAAAGCAAAGAGCTCTGTGTTGTAAAAAAAATGTATCATGGGCAACGATGAAAAGGGAAAAAAATCACCAACCAGTAAGAAGGTAAAAGTAGTTCTGAAAAATTTTTTCTGTGCTGTAATGATAGTTGTAGTTCACTGTGCTATTTTCAAAGGTGAACCATTTTGCCAGTTCTTTACTGAGGTGAAACAATACAGCTCTACCCACCATGGTTCCTTTAAGGGCTAACTGGCAGAGATCAGGCCGATGTCTTCATAATGGATTTTAGTTTTGTTTTATTTTAAGACAAGATGCCGTCAGTTGGTATTATTTGTCACTCAACATTGTATTTTTAGGAGAGGTAAGGGAATAGAATAAACAAGGCATCTGTAAAATGGGAATGGTAGACAAGATCCTGATAGCTGAGGATCTGCTGTGTTCAACCTAGCCCTATCTGCTGTGGACGTTGCTGTATTTCAGCAGTTTATTGTAGTAAATTAACCTGTTCAGCATTTTTGATGCAGTCATTTTGTTAATTTTATCTGTTATTGTATAAACCACAAAGAATACAGAATTATTAATTTTTCTGTCTTTTGTGAGTTGCTTATCATGATATTAATACTCAATATTTCGCAAATATTAATGAACTTATCCTCAACTGAATGAACTGTTTTTTTTTTTTAAATGGGAAAAGTGAGGTAGTAATTGAGTCTTTCTCAGCATGTATCAGTCCTCCTTAAAAAAATTCCAAATTCAGTAAATGTTTTTAAAGCATTTAGTTCAAACATGATGCATTTTTTTTTCTTCATGATAAGAAAAATTGTCTTTGACATGCCAAGAGGAAAATGATGAGGGATAAAGTTTCATGGTAGCCTGAGGGGACTGTGAGCTGGACAAATGTCTGGAGAAAGCAGCAGTGCTGCGAGTGGTGTCACCAACAGCTCGGTTTGGAAAGATGAGATCTGGAGGGAGACAGAAGGACTTGACTGGTTATGGAGTTTGTTATTTTTCCTTCTGTCTTGTCTCATCTCATTCCATTCTTTGAAACAACATATGACAGTGTGAGACAGTGTTGCTTCAAAAAGATAGCTGGTAAAATCAGTTTTGACAGATTAAGAGTAATTGATCATGCATCTCGCTTTTGTTAATATTTACCTCAACAGCAATTTGGGAAAATTCACATGTTGTCAGCTGAACTTAGTTCTAATCCGTATTATATGCTTGGCACTTTAGAGTCATCCTAAGACTATAAACAATAAGGAACAATATTGAACAAATACAAATTTATGTATATGTGCACACTCTACCCTACTGGAAGTGCATCCCTTAAGTGTGCTGTCACTCCAGGCCTTGTGATCTTCAATAACGACTCAGTTATGACTCCTGATTTTTTTCCGCCCCCCACCCCCAAACTTAGTAAGAAATTTAAGAACATGCAGATGGGTAGGTTTTCTCAGAAAGAAAACAAATCTATTTAGGGGCTATATTTACTTAATTATTTAAGACTAGGAGTTTTTCAGTTGATATTAGTGGGATCAAGAATGTTGTTTTTAATTACTAAAGCACAAGTATTTTTAATTGTTGCTTAAGTAAAATAGATAAGGATACAGCACTTAGAATTTCAGAGCCGACTAATAGAGTTCTGCCACAAACAGGCTAATGTTCTGGTATATGAAGAGACTCTTAATTTACGCACAAAGACACTGCAACTGGAAAAAAATACTTTAACACAATATTTTTACATTCTGGTGCTTGTTTCAGATACAATTTTTTATTACAAAATTAAATTCATGTGGCCTCATAATAATAGATAAATTTCTGACTGTTACTTTGTATCCAGAAAAAATAGAAAATTAAAATATATTGTATTTTTTAATCTGTTGCATTGGTTTAATATTTTTTCTTTTTATTCAGTTCAGAGTTACTATTCTCTTTTATAGGTCTCCAACCATGGCAGGTGGATTATTTTCTGTGAGCAAGAAGTATTTTGATTATCTTGGTTCCTATGACACAGGAATGGAAGTCTGGGGAGGAGAAAACCTTGAATTCTCATTTAGGGTAGGTGGCTTAATTGAAAGTTTCTTTTCCTCAGAATACAACAAGTTCCTATTTTTTTCTTCATGCCCTTTTACTTAATGAGGTAGCTGTAATGTAAGCAAGTGCTAAGAAGGGATTATTTTGGAAGGTGTTTATATAAATCTTGTTCTTGCACTTCAGGATAGCTGTAGTTTTCTTCCAAATAGCCATTTAAAAGCAATTTTTAAAAACATGTCTTTATTTTGAGCTCTAGTATAAAATGTAAAAAGGGGTGTGATACTAGTGGGTGAAGTTTACATCCTACAGCTTGAAGGAGGTCATTGGGAAGAAGATTTGTAGTGCTTTTATGTGACTCAGAGTTCTTGCTGTGGTTGATGGAGTGAGCAGTTCCCAGTGGGGTGGGAGAAGGCAGCCTCTGTACTAATTTTAAGGCTTTATTCTGTTTCACCTGAGAAAAAGTCTGTACAAAGGTTATAAAAGGTGGGAGGGAAGATCTCCAGTAATGGTAGTGCTGTACCCCACAGGAGGCATGACCAAGTGCTCGGGTGTGAGTCAGATAGATAGGTGTAATGAAAAGGATTTACATACAGCAGGAAAAGGGAGGAGACATAGGACAGTCCAGACTGATCAGCAGTGTTCTCCTCAGCTCAGCTGGTACCAGTGCTGTGGCTGATTTTGACTGAGCACTGGCTGCCTATAGTTTGCCCCAAATCACACTTAGCTCATGGAAGCCATCCAGTGGTGACATAAGAGAGATGCTGTAGGGCTGCTTTTGGCTTTCAGGGAGTTCACAATTTATTATCCTGGATTACCCTTGTCTGTTCTGACCATCATCTGTTATTTTTGATGGTCATGTTTGTATTTCTGTGAGTCATTGACTTGTACGGGAGGGTTTTTGGTCTTTTTATGAGATGACAACAGATTTCAAGGTTAAATAGAATTTTGTGTTACAAAACCACTTTCTGGAGAAAGGAGACATTAGCAGACTGTCTCTCTGGATGTCTGTGTGTTAACCAGAGAAGCATGGAGTCTTCCTGGCGGCTGTTCCAATCTCCTGCTGCCTGAAGTGCAGAAATCATAGAAAAGAGGGTATAAAAAGAAGGAACAAAAATTATTAGGAATGATAACAAGCACAGGCCTAGAGTTGATATGGTTTCTCTCTGGAGGGAGATTTCTCAGCTGGAAATGCTGTTTGGTCTGAGTTCATGGCCACCTCCTTTTTCACTTAGGGAACAGTTTCTGGCACATAAGCCTAAACACAGCCTACTCAATAGGCTTGGTCTAGTTCAGCAGCCTCCACCTGAAGCACAAAGCAGTTGACCCACCTCCATCAGCCCTGTGACCCTCTGAAGCAGGAGTCTCCAGTTCTGGTGTATCCAGAACTTCAACTCCTTGAAGAAGACCTAATATGGCACGCTTGGCATGCAGTTCTTGACTTTCTGCTCTTTGTGTCTTACTTTTGGGGAGACCAAGGCTGGCAGACAGCCTGACCCCTTCCTTTTGACTCAGAGTGCCCCCGTACCAGCTGCTGCTTTAGACCCGACCTTCCATTGCCATTGACCTCTATGAAGCTCTGGCAGCCAGTCTCATTTTTTATGTCACTGGTTCCCCTGAGCCAGGACTCTGTGGGGTGCAGCAGCCTGTGTGAGCAGTGCCTTTACTCCTTCAGCATGCAGGACTGTGGTCTCTTCATGGGACAGAGGAAGCATCAGAGGTGGTCCGGCACACAGGAGAAGCACAAAGGGAGCAGCAGAGTCCCCAGGAGGGAGCGTACAAACTGCAATGGGCTAAGCCAGCATGTAGGTTCAGGTAGATCAAGCAACTCCTGGGAGACAAATGATTTAACAGGACAGGCTGTGCAATGGCCAATGAATATGCCTGGCCATGCCAATTTTTCCTAGTGCAGATTGCCAGTAGCATCTGGGCATTTGTAAGCAGCATGCTTTGCTCTGTTTGATTTGGAGCCCTTGTACTTGTGCCTGTGTGGTGAGGATTTTTGTGGAACAGAGCAGAGTGCTACAATGTTGTTTAACTGTGTTCTTTTGGCTGCCCGCAGTGTTCCAAGAGGTCAGAAGGGATAAATCATTTGTTAGTGTTGTTGTCCTTGTGTTTTCTACATCTGTCAGACCTGAAAATTAGGAGTAGAACTACTCAAAACCACTGTAAATTAATTTATTGTTGTTCTTCTCTCTGAAAACACCACTCTCTCCAAATGACATGAAAAGACTTGTCCTCAAGCCTCCTCTTTCTTGCACTTCGATTATTCTGAGCTGAAGAAATTCTCTGTGGTTTTGAGAGGTGCAACAAGGACAAAGCTTTCGCTAAAAGCATGATGACTAAGAGAGATGGAGGCTACGTGCTGAATGTAGAATTGAGTCAATGTACCTTGATTTTGGATTGCTTAATGCTATTTGGCTGGGTAAAATTTCACTTCATGGGCATAATGGGCTTTGAAACTCCGCTTTCTGAGGTATTCAAAACATGCTCTTTCATCTTCTCCCTCGTACTCAGAGCAAAGAGAATCTGGTTGCAGCTTCTGTTCCCTCTCTGCTCTTGGTCCTGCAAGTGGCACTGCAATGCCAATTTGTTTCTGGCAAATGCTTAATATGTCTGTGGTCTGTCCTTCAGCCTACCATTTGCAAAAAGGCCTTTCTTCTCAGAAATGTTACTGCCCATGAAGCCTGGATGATACGACTCAGAACACTTGGGATCTTCTCTTTTCCTGTATTTTTGTGTTGTTTCTTTTTGTCTGGATCTGGAACTCTGTCTTGCGTTAAGAGCAGCCAGGTGGGTCCATGTGTCTGGGGTTCCTCTCCACCCACACAGTTTCCAGAAGATTGTGCATGAGCACCACACTGGGGGTTTAGCCACAAGTCATCAAGAAAAAAAAAATGTAGCAGAGAGAGAGCAGCAGAAATGTAAGGTTTTCTGCGTTTTGCCCTTTTTTAGGATGTAGCATCCTTTTTATGTTTATAATTTCTTCCAGATAGTCTTAAAATGTTAGAATGGGCTGGTAGAGCTTTTAATCTTTGGCATTCATTGACCTAGCACAAGGTCAATTGTCCAGAGACCCTGGCAGGGATGGCAATCCCAAGGTGATATTCTGAACATTTTCTGTAGGTTTTCATAGTGCCACCATCTGTCTCTGAAAACAAAAGAAAATATGCTGATAGTCTGCATGCATCAAGATGAAAGTGAAAGTAAAAAAAGGAATGTCACCTTGTTTTCTTATTGAAGTGAAGGAAAAATGTGTGCTTTTATAATGAGAGCTGTGAGTTATCCAGACCTAGTGAAGAAACAGATCTGCATGTACGTGAGCTTGCAAAATATTCATGAAACCTTATGTGCTTTTCTGTTACAGAAGGTTGAACTAGTTTTATGGAGAATCTTCTGCAGAGCCACTTATTTAGCATTTAGTAATCAACTTTAGTTTCTCTATTAAATTCCTCGTTTTATTTTATGGCTGTTCATTTGTAGCTGATTTTATATAGAGGTCATTTTTTTTTCCATTAAAATGAAAGTGAATAAACCTTTTGACGAATTGTTTAGCTGAAGCATATTCAATTTTCTTTTATAATAGGAAGACAAGATAATTTTTGTACTGTTTTTATGAAATACTTAGAATTTAATGAGCATTACTTAGCAACCTACAGTTAATTTTTAGAGAGCTTTAATTATTAAAAATTCAGCTGCTATGGAATTCTCCTTTTGTCATCAATTTAACAGAGGTATGGTCAGTTCGTTTCATTCCTTTGGAATCAGACTTTATCATGGAGGAGCTGAAGCATGTGCTTCATTCTTAACTACATTTTTATTTCAGTAGTCTTTATCATCTATCCCTAATATCTTATTTAAAAGTAGATTGATCTAAACAGTAAAGATGAATTAAAAATTCTTACATGGAATATAACATTGGAAATTGTTAAACTAATAAACTTATGGCTCTTAATATTTGCTGACAAATCTTGAATAGTAAAATGCAGCTTTAAAAAATAATCTTGAACACAGAAATAATAATTATGAAAAATATTGTTCTGAAACAGCTCAAAAAAGGATGTCATAAAGTGAAAGTGGATAGTTGGTTTCATAGCAGCTTTCAAAATGGCAGTAGAGTAAATTATCTAAGAAAATATGCAAATTGTTTAAAAGATCAGTACGGATTCTAGATGCCTTGTATAATTCTTTTAATCATCTTAGTTCAAATGACAAATGTATTGCTTTCCTGAAAAGCAGCAAAATATAGGAGAGAAGCCTCACATGAAAAACAAGAAATAAAAATTTTAAATTCAGGAAGTAGCAATTATCCAGTACTCCTATAGTTGAATAATGAATTACCTATATCTTTAGGGAATTCTCTGTTTTAAAAATAGGCATATGTATTCGAATGCTTACACTTTGGTAATTAAACACAGTATTGTGCCACACATAAAGTCCAATGCTGTTTTCCTAAACCAAATCAATGGAGATGACACTCATTAATTTCCAAATTTAGACATTTGAGAGAAATTCTAAGTAACTTGAAAAAAAACCCATAAAAGTTTGCAGTCTAAAACCAAGTCCTGTCTTGTGTGAGCTGAAAGCCTTTATCTTTTTAGATCCCTAAAACTCCCAGAGAGAGAGGAAAGGTCCCACCACTGATCCTTTGACACTGTTAGCAGCAGAGCTTTTGTTTGCTACCTCATATCTTTCACTCCTACTGTGTTCATTGGAATAACATGTAATTAAAAATGTATATCTTATACAAGAAGGTTGTCAGGGAGCAAACCTCTACCCCATAAGCCTATCCCAGCTAATTTCCTTTGTCTTTCATTTACAAAGGAATGATGATCTGCCCCTTATGCATGGTTGAATACATGAGGAGAATTATAAATCTTTTATGGAAAGTCTATCAGAGCCATTAGTCAGCTCAAGTACAGCAGTATATCCCACCTTCCTCCTATCTGACTCCCACCTTCCTCCTATCTGACTAAATTTCAGAAACCTTGTTTCAGGCACCCTTCAGAAACAAGGCGTCTGCCATGCTGTGGTCACAGGAATATTGAATAGGAAATACCTAGCTGTGCTTTCCTTTCAAGTAATCAAACTTGAGATCAGAATGGGTGATGGGAAAGTGGCTGTGTAGATGAACTGCTAAAAGTCCTTGGTTTTCAGAAGAGAAGAATGTAATTACAAAAATGTGTATACGGAGTGCTGAGGCTAATGGATCCACTTGATGGTTGTTTCTGGACTTTATCTCATGGGCTGTACATTTCCCAACCTGGGGTGTCAGAGAGGCAGGCGCATGAGCACAAGGGCAGAGTGATGCTTTGCAGGGTTTTGCCAATTCCACATTCAGGTGCAAGTACTTTCTTGGCATCAAGGAGGAATATTGGTTTACGTAGGGGTGGTTGTTTCATTGTTGTTGGTTGAACCACCATAAGTCATAGAAGTACTTTGCTTTTTCTTTTCATGTGTTGGGTCTGGGGTACCTTTCCCGCTTTCCAATGAAAAGGTTGGTGGGATTGCATCATCAGGCATCTATACCTCCCTTCTAGATTGGAGAATGTATAAATGGGAATACAACTGACTGTTCTTCCATGATATAACAAGCTTACCTGTTTTGTCAAGTCAGCTTTCCAGCAGAATATATAGATGATATATACCTATAGATTTCTGGTAAGAATTTGTTATCAGCTACTGGTTTCTTTCTGAGATAGCTATTTATATAGTTAATTTGGAAAAGAAACATGCTTCGTTTGTCTTTTTTCCTTTTTTTTTTTTTTTTTAACCAATGCCTGCATAACTTATATTGTAGACCACATCTTACCATGAGAAAATAAAACTAAGAAAGGAATATTGCTCTCCAGATAAAACCAGAGATGTGGTTATCTCCTTGTGAACTCAGAGCAAATTACTGAGAGCAACAAGGATGTAATTTTATCCAGTTTAGTCATCAAATGAGACACAAAATTATTGTGTGTGTTGCTTGTAGTATGGTGTGGTATTCTTGAGATGGTGTTATCCTTACTTAAGCTTATTGTTACTATATCCTTGAGCTTGCAAAAGACCCAAATTAATGATACACATGGTGTCAATTCTTTGCTCAGATATGGCAGTGTGGAGGAAGTCTTGAGATCCATCCTTGCTCCCATGTAGGTCACGTTTTCCCCAAACAAGCTCCATACTCACGGTCCAAAGCTCTGGCAAACAGTGTGCGTGCAGCTGAAGTGTGGATGGATGAATATAAACAACTTTATTACCACCGAAACCCACACGCTCGCCTGGTGAGTTCAACTCCATTGTTCCTGGAATTTCAGTAGAATTTGTTTTCAGTAGAATTCAGTAGAATTGTTTTCAGCCTACTAACTATTGACTAAGCTAATATTTAACATGAAGTGCTTTTTAAGTTTATTTCTTATTCCTTCTGAAACTTTCTCCCAGGCATAGTGTACAATATTCTCACAGAATAAGTGTACAGTTTTTAATTCCTTGGAAAAAATTTAAAATTCTGTATGAGTACAAGGTGGCTCAATCTATGTCAATATTAAAGGAATAAATGAAAGAATAGTGTGAAGTGGGGTTATCAAAGCAAGGAGAAGTTGTTTAGCCTAAAATGTACACTTCTGTGAAATGACACAAGACTCCTGATACAGGACACTCAATAGGAATTGCACAATTAATGAATTCAAATCAACAAGTTTCAGTGGACAGTAGACGTTCAGGTAAACAGCATGATAATAATATTTAGCAAAATTACCTGTCTTTTGACAATTGTAAAACTTTGGACTGATGTAAAACAAAATTTACTGCTGCACCATGTTTAGTTAAAAAAATAAAAAAAACAAACGGAAACCAAAATCAATATTGAAATGATTAAATTAATGAAAAAACTTCCTGGGAACTCAGATGAAAATGTTCCTAATAAAATGTTTCAAGTATCAGTTCTGTCAGTTTTGGAGGTTCTTTTAAGTTAATAGTTTTTATTTTCCTTGAATTGAAAATACAAGATCATTGATTGCAGAATTTTTCAGGAGTTATTGCTGTGCAAATTGAGTATGTGAAAACAGTAAAGCCATGTGTAAATTCATAACTTGGACATACTTATCATGAGGGGCCTGAAGGCTGGAAAACAGTTACACTGAAATGTCCTCACAGTGTCTAGAAATGAATTAAATGAACCTCTGTCACAAGGTCCGAAATTCAGGCCTCAGAGAAATTGTCTGCTTTTGCTTGTTTCTGGAGGTGCCTGATCTCCCCAGCATGATCTCTTTGCATGAAGAGTTTTCTAAACACTGCCTTCTTGGTTTTGTGCCTGGGATGGGCTGCTGGGCATCTACCTCCAGCTGCACTGGATCAGACCTGAGGGACCTGTGGGACACAGGGAGCCCCCCACTCATCTGAGTGGCCAACCCCAGTAGACACACAGCAGGGGAAAACTGCTCTTGAAAACATGAGGCTTTTAAAAGATATGCTGGAGGATGCTGGAGAAGATGAATTAGATTAATTTGGTTAGCTTTCATCTTGTGTTTGTTTGGATTAAATTGGGTAATTAGGTTATTATAGTCCACACATTTGTAATAATTGGCTTACTTTAACATCATAAAAGCCATTTAGGTTTTATTATTGGAGTCTGATTTGGAGAGAAATATGGGATTCGCCCATAGGCAACGCCAGGCTGATTTTGGCTTGTCATACACAGAAAGTGCAATAAAGGCTGACAATTTTTCTTGTAAAGTGCTGGGCATCTTATGTCTGTAATGACAGAGCTTTAACTTTAAAGGATACTTTTGTGTTAGTACTGGAAATTTCATGTATTGACTTATTGTAACACAGTGGATATAAGCTGAAACTCATGCGGGTTATTTTTCTCCATATCAAAGCTGCTGCCAATGAACTTTGGTTTCCATAATACTCTGTGCACCACTTGTTGCAGTAGTTGAGTTCAGACCTTTTTACTTCATCAAACCCAAATATTCAGTTCCGTAGCATAACAGGAGAAAGATTGATGCTATGGCTGCAAAAATTGGTTCCATGAAGTTTCATTTCAAGATTAATGTTCAGACCTTAGAGCTAATATGCCATGCTGTTTGTTTATTCAAACAGCCATCTCTGCCTCTGCTTTACATCTGCTTTGTGTTTTCAGTGGTATTTCCACAGCTTTGAGAAATGCAAATACATTTGTGGTTTGATGAAAGAGTGTGTCAAATGACCTGTAAAAATCTGGGGGCTGCAAACGTATCTCATGCCTGACTATCTGAAGTCCCTAGTCAATATAAAGATAAGTTTTTGAAGACAGACATAAAAAGATGTGAACTCTGCTCCAATCCATAGACAGGGAAAAGTCTGCAATGAAAACTTTTCTCTGGAGGTTTAAGATTTCATACTCCCTACCCCCTAAAATGATGAAGTTCAAAGGATGCATTAGCAGATTTTACTAATTTCATCACTTAAGTGTAAAACTGTACAGGTAATTTGCAAATGGATAGTGGTACAACTTAAAATCCTCAAGATCCATTCACTGCTTTGGAGATTTTCAATTATCTATCTAAAGGAAGTTTTATTTTCCAATACGCCTTCTCAGTCTCCAGCAATCTGTATTCAAGGGCTTCCTCACTTGCAGATTCAGGGAGTTTTCTCAGACAAACTGTCTTCTAGAATATTTTAAAGTTTTACTTGCACAGTTCCAATTATTTTTTGTCAACATTTAACAAATGTAAGGATAATGAAATCAAATCCAGCACCCAAACATGGTGATTTTTCCTGGCTAGAAGTCCTGCTCATCACTGTAGCATACGGTTCCTAATAATGTATACAGTTAATTTAAAAGAGAGCATCTGTTCTGGATTTTTTTTTTTTTAATTTTGTTTTTCTTTTTTCTTTTCTTCTTTTCTACTTTTTTTTTTTTTCCTCTCCAGGAACCATATGGAGATGTGACAGAAAGGAGACTTCTACGAGAGAAGCTGAAATGTAAGGACTTTAAATGGTTTTTGGAGAACGTGTATCCAGAACTTCACGTACCCGAGGACAGACCAGGCTTCTTTGGAATGGTATGTGGCTGCTGGGAAGGGGGCCTACTTGCAGTTCTCTGAGCTCTCCTACTAAGTCAGTGTAAAGGTGTTTTTATGCCTGAATCAGTTTGGGATTTTGGTAGAATTCAGTTAAAGTAGGTAGGCTGGTTCCTATCAGAATCTTTATTTAAGGGAATGCTGTTTATGAAGGAGTTCTGTGACAGAGTTGGAGAACAGGTAATGCTGCCATGAATTAGTCCTTCTAAGTGACATCTTGGGACTGTTAAAGGCAGCAAAGGATGAGGTTTTTAATGTTGCATAACAAAAAAGAGAACAGGAAAGTGTTTTGTTTTACTTGTTGACTTGAAAAGAAAGAGTGTGCTTTGAAACGTATGTTTGTACATTTTATCTGATGAAAACTATGATGCTCTGGTGATGGGAAGGAGAGCTGGTGCTAAGTGCTTCCAGATCATAGGGGATTCTGTATATTAAACCAACATGTTAATTTTTAATCTGGAGGCTACTTTAGACCAGCAAGGACACAGGCAATGGGTTCAGTATCAGAATCCTCTTCTCTTTTAAGAGTTGACAGCTCTTTATGCTTTTTGCAGCTTACAAATAAATATAATCTATAGCTCCATGTGTATCACATTACTGTAATCTCATCTGGAAGGGATGAAGGCAGAGATGATGCAGCAAATACCTGTTTCCTCTGAAAAATCACCTGCTGCATGTTAGGAACACAAAACTGCACCTTTCCACCCGGCAAAGATGTATCAAATACCTTCCTGATTACCAAATGCCACATTGACTTAAAAGTACTTTTGCTGGTAACTTGATCGCTCTGCAGATCCAGCTAAGCTGCATTCCCACACTGCTGCATCACATCCAGCCCTTGTCTGGCTGCCATCTGCCCTTCACTTACTCAGCCTCTGCTGAATCTCCTTCAGGAAAGGGAAAAAAACATCTGATCTCTGTGGACATGCAAAACATTCAGGAACCAAATCTCCCCACAATCTGTCCTAATAGCTTCGTAACTTGTTGAATAGAAAAGATCCTAATGTGGAACTGCTGTGGTTTCCCCTGGGGAGCTGTATTTCCCCTGGGCTGCCGTGGGAGTTCCCACAGGGAGGGCATCAGTTGTCAGAACTGCTTACAGCAGCCTTAGGAGCTTCTGGAAGAATTGCCATGCTCCTCCATTTGTCTTGGAGCTTGCAGGAGAGGTGGTATCTCTGTGTGATCACTGGCATGAAAGGTATTACCCACCATTATCCGGTACCTTGAACAAACCCTGGTACAACATTGTTTCAGTTTTGTACTGAATTGCTATTGACAAGGTCTGAGACAGTTGAAGCAGTAAGGTATTATAAGACTTAACCTTCCAGGAGCATTGCAGGAATTTTATTCTTCCCTCCACCTTCGTCCTTCTCCCTCCAAAAGAAAGGGTTAGACTGGTACTAGTGATAGTGCCTCAGCCTGCTGGGAAAGAGAAGGGATTTGTGCAGTTTCTTTTATGATTTAATTGTCATCCTCAGGCAAGGAGTTGACAGTACCTAGAAATAATTACTCTTGTTCAGAGCTGCTTGAGGTATCTAGAGTGTAATTTAGGTGTGCTCTATATATTTCTCTAAAAACAATTCATAAGCACTGTCATCTAGTTGTGAGCATAATGAGAATACACCAATTTTTTGGGGGGAGGAAGAATTTAAAATGTGATGGAAATATGGTTGTACTCTGAGAAATTGAGAGTGCAGAAACGACACCTACTGATTCAGCTGATTTGTGGATATCGAGTCCCATCTGCTAGCTTCAATGAATCACGGATGGTGTTCTTTGCTTCTGCCTTAGCTGTGTAGTGATTTTCTGATTCACAAAAATAATGTATTTAAAAGTGTCAGCTTTGACAACAGCTCAACTTGGTGTGAAGTTATTTAATTGTTCAAAGAGAATACAAGGGAATATGAGGATTTTTACCTCCCCTAAAAATCTTTTTTACTTTTGAACTAAAGTTGACAATATTTCTAAGACTACCCATAAGTCAGCCATGTGTTATTCAAACGGAGTCAAGAATTATTGAGCAGCATTCACTGCTGTGCACTGACAAGCAGCCTCTTATGCTACATTATTTTTCTTGATACTTAGATAAAAATATCCATACTGTGCTTGGTTGTCTAAAAAGTTAGCTGCCTTTTCTTTTTTCTTTTCTTCTTGAATTATGAACTTTTTAACCTGAGATATGACTGCATTCCTGCAAACTGCCTGAGACCTATAAATGAGATAAATATCTTCTTGCTTCTCCTCGGGCTTCATTCAGCTTTGGAACTTTGTGGGACATGAACCTTCTGACTTGAATAATTTCTTTGCAGAGGGCAGGAGGAAATGAAGCTGGTGGGCACTCAGTGGGTTAAAATAAGATGTTAAAGGCTGATAATACCTTTTAGGCTCTTGTGTAGAACATTGATGTCTCTTTTTCTGGCATAGCATCTGATTTGGCCATCCTTGAGCGCACACTTACTGGCAGAGTACCTACCAGTAGGTAGGTGTGAAATTGCGACAAGACTCGAGCCCCAGCTCTGCACAGATTGCCCACCTGGGCAGCAGAGTCAGCTTACAAATCCTAACTACCCTGGGAAGGGGTGGTGTGGTCTGTAGGAAGAATTTTGAGGCAGCTGGTGTGTTCACAGTGTTAGTGTGGTGATATTGCTGCATTGTGCAGCTGGATGAAGACAGAGCAACTGGGCAGCTCTGTGATCTTTTTGTGTTATCAGTGACTGTGGAAAGGCACAGCTGCAAGGAATAGTCAGTGTTCTTCTCTCTTCTAAGGTGTGTATTAAGTATGGCTGGCATTGAGGTGCATATCCAAGGATAAAGATTATGGTCAGTCAGTGAGTTTGGCTTTAAATTTGGCATCAAGATTGCTTGTAAAAAACAGTGGTAACACAAAAGTCAGGATTTTACTCTTAATTTTCTGTAAGCTTGATCACTTGGCAGTGAGACCATACTATGTTCTGACATGATAAGTTTTTCTTCTCAGTTTCTAGCTGATATTTCTTTCAGCTGAATGTAAAGCAACTGAGCTGATAGATGTCTTGTGTTGTGACTTTCTGTTTGGTCTCTCTTTCTGCCTTCTATCTGTAAAGGCATCTGTCACTGACTGAATCAGTTGGGAAATCAAAAACTTGAATTTTTCTTTTGTCAGCTTCCTTCCCCATTTTCCTCCAAGACCATCTCGTCTTCATTTCCAAGTGCTCAGTCATAATTTTCTTTTAATTGAGACTAGATATATTTTAAAAAATGGAAGGAAGATTTTAAACTATGCTTTTAAAACTACAAAAAATTTTGTTTTGCTGCAACATGAAAGAGACCATTATTTAAATTATCTGAAGAACACATGACATTATTAACAGGCCTGCAGAAGAAAAGAGCTGTGTGGTTTACATTACGAAATCAAAGTTATTATTGCATGACTGGTGCTCCAAGTTCCCAGAGGCATCAAGGTCCCCTCTCTAGGACATACCTCTAAAACTGCATTATAATCCAATCTGTAGAGCTGCCATTTGAGGTTGAATTGGTAGTCAAGATTAGGACTGACTAGACCTGGAGACCTTATGCCCATCACAGGAGAATATGCACCACCTGGTTGGCTGTACAGACTCTGAAAGCTAGGGAGAGGCTTTTTAAAAGGAAGTGGGAGACATTTAAGTGTTTGGTAGTGAACACACCATTGCTTGAACCACATGCTTATATGTTTTTGTGCTTCCCAGGGAGCTCTGGGCTTGCTGGGCTGAGCCAATGAATCCAACAGCAGTGTGTCACCTCCCTTCAGAGGATTTTAGTCATCAGTGTTGTATGCTCTTTTCAGCATTGCCTTTAAGAAGTTAACAGGTGATATGGAAATAGCATTCATTCAGTGGAATCATTCCCTGTGACTGCTTGGATTACCTTTGAAGTAAAAGCTGATATTTGATCAGTACTAGTGAAGCTGTTTGGCTTGCTGCAAATTCATATCTTACTGCATCCCACAGTGTCATCTGTCCATATCACTAATGGATCAGCGCCACTGCCACTGGCAGAATAAAGAGGATTCTGATCTATTTTGTGGCTGTAAAGAAAGGTTGGCAGTGCTCCATTGGCCGTACTTATCAACTAATGTAATGAAGTTTTAATGTCAAAAATCTGTTGTTGATGGTTTGTTTACGATGGACTTTATCTTAAACAAATGCAAGCCCAAACTAAGAATTATTCATAGAATGCCATCTGTATTGTGTAGTTATATGCAAGTGTCCAGATATTAGGAAACAATAGATTTAAATATCTCCTAGCAGTAAGGGATAAGGTCTAGGGTGAATATCTCAGTAGCTGGTATTTATTACCTATCTCAGCTTCCAAAAAGTGGTAACTAAATGGCATGTAGAGCGACACCAGCAATGTTTCAAAAGGAGGCAAATATTGTACAAAAACACAGCCAATAGTCCTGCATGGCTACATTGTTTTAGATCTGAACGATGTGTGTCAATGGCAAGGTGATCAACATTTTTTCTTGCTTCTGTTTCTCTAACGCAGCATTCTGCAAAAGAACTAAGGTAAGTCACAGAGAAAATTTTGTTCTTATTGCATGACTTGTTTACGGTGAATGTGGGAATGAACACAGCTTCAGAAATGAGTGGATGATCACTGTTTTGATAGAGCTCTTGCACATAAAAGAAACATAAACTGTATATTCTCATTTAACAAGAGAAAAAAATTCAAAAATTCTCTCATATTTTTTTTTGGCTTGGAACAGAGGGCAGGTTTGTGGATTTTTGTGTTGTTTCTTCTTTTAATAAATGGTGCTGCAGTCAGACTTCCAAATTTTTCTGTGTCAATTCAGATCAGGTAATTTAAAAGCTTAGAATATACTATTCCCACTAATTAGGTCTTGAATACCTATTGGGCTTCCTGATGAAGTGTGGGCATATTGACCAATGTCTGACAAAATGAAAGAACCAGGTGAACCATATGGATCACATACGTGTAGGAAGATGTCAGCATGCATCACAAGCATTAAGGCATGAAAGAGAAAAAGGAGAGAACACATGTGGTAACATCCTGAAGCGCAGCCTCATTGTCAAACCGTCTGAAATGAAGCTTGAGTTTAGTAAGCTTTTACACATCTCTTGTTGTGTGTATTTGGGCATTGAGTAACATGCATAGGAAAGTTATTGTAGTTCTGGTGCTACAGGGCATTTTTGAACAGATGAGTGAAAATTTCCCAAAAGGGAGGTCACGCTTGAGCATGTGCCAGGGGCTGATGGCAAAGAGCACTAGTGAAGTCATTGGGCTGCCTGGAAGGGCACCATGGATAAGGGTTTTGCTGGCCTTGGAGCCAGTAGACAGTCAGGCAGAGTCATATGTTATTAAATATACTAATGGGAGATCCTCTGGTCCTGAAGACAGCTGCTCACAACAACAATTGTAGAGGTAAAATTACCATTTTAAGTGGTTATGACTTTCAAGTTGATATTTTCTGATGTAGAATGTAGAAACATGAGAAGCTTATTGTTTGGTTTATGTGGTTCCATGGCAGTGTTAAAAACAGTCTGTGTAAGACGCTTCTCTTTCCTGTTTTTCTAAATGTAATTCTTGCCTCCCATTAGGAAGGTAAACAGAATGTTTTCTTTTGACTGTTCAAGGAGGGTTGCAGTGGTCTGTGGGAGTGAGCACAAGGCAGTGGAAAGATGATGTTGGGTAGCACTAAAAGCAGACGTTGGCAAAGCAAGCATATATAGAACACAAGTATTTAATTTTCCAACTTGTGTGGTTTGCTCTGTGGTGGGTTTAGGCCCTGCAGGGTTTGTCTTGTTTGTTTAGTTTTAGCCGCCTGCAATCCCTATGTGCCCGCTCATTTTCCACGTTAAGAACTCAGGATACGATTATCATGACCAGGGAAGAGCAGTGAAATTACACCTTGCTGAACTAACTCTTCTGAGATTTACTCTGCTTATTCTTTTTGTCTGTGATATAATTACACTCAGTAACAGGGGCATTCAGCTTCTTGTTTACAGAACCTATTTCTGCTCTGTGTAATTTCAAATTTGGTTATGTGGCTAATACCAGGAATCAGTGGTTGTTATGTGATTGTTTAACTTATTTTCCGTTACTTTTGCCTCCTGAATACTTGAATGCAAATCCTTGTTAATTAGCCTGTTGTTTTTAAAATTAGCTAACTTAATATTTTAAAATTTAATCCAAAAGTTATGCACCTCTTCTGTCAGAGATCAGCAACATGAGTAAAGAGCATTTAATATCCCACCTAGTGTCTCTTTCCAAAGATATATTTTACCCGCTTTCAAGATTTCTGTTCTTAAAGTCTGTCTTCTTGTTCTGCCTCAAGAGGGTACTGGAGTCCTTTTGAGAACAAATTCTCCTATCATTTCCCATTTGACAAACTGAGAAAAGTATGTAGACATCCTTTCATAAGAAAATTGAACAAGTAGATCCTGGGGGAAAAAGGCATGGCAGACTCTTTTGTTCTGCATGAGCTGCTGGCTGGTTGGGTTTCAACACAGTTTTTCAGAGTTTCTACCCACTTCCTTTGCAAATATGTTGGAACACAGTGCCATTCCTTGGGGAAGCCATCGTGTCTGGCTGCTTCAATGCTCAAAGTCAAGATGGTGCAGTTTTATTTCACATTAGTCTGAGAGATGTTACCATTGTATCCCTTTGAGCTCTTCCAGTTGATTTGCACAGCTTTGGGATGGATCTCAGGGCCCAGCAGGATGGGTATAGAGTGACTACAGAACATCTTCCTTATTTTAGACTAATATTTTAAAACATTCTTTTGTTTTGATTAGCTGAAGAATAGAGGAATGGAAAACTTCTGCTTTGATTATAATCCTGCAAATGAACATCAAGTAACTGGACAGAGGGTCATACTCTACCCATGCCATGGCATGGGACAAAACCAGGTAAGAATAATGTTTTCACTAACAATTATGGTTGTAATGTAAGGAAGCATGGTAAAGTTATTGCCATAGGGCTGAGAGAATGTGTTGCCACAGTACGGTGATCTTAGTTTAAGTTTTGATTCTTGCACTAAATGCTTTTTATTTTGCTGTATCTTCGGGTTAGATTTTCTTCGTTGTGTGGATGTGTCTACCCAGCCCAGGGAACTCATGCATACCTTTATTATGCTTTTCCACAGAGCTCATTAAGAGGAGTTAATAGCATATCAGTGCAGCTATAGTGCTCATAGGCCTGTGTTCACTCATCTCCAAAACCCCTTTGAGCTTTTGTTTGTCCATGCCTCTAAAGCCCTTAAAAACATTGAAAACCTCACCTAGTTCCACCCATGTCTGTCATCATGTTTCTTCCCTGTGGTGCCTGTCTAACTACACAAGAGGTTTTGGATCACATGTTCTCCTGCCCTTCTACAGAAATGTCCTTCTGGGCTTGGGCACCACAGTCCAGGAGAGAAGGGGTTCTCTTTAACACTTTCATTCTGGCTGCCTTGTTTTTAACTTTTCAAGCTGAAAATGCTGTTTGCTTTCTCCATGTTGACTGAAACTGTGTGCAGCAGTGGTTAGTTTTGATGCCTGTAAGCCTCTCTGTGTAATGCCACAGTAAAAGTGTTGTGGGGCACTGTGTGCCAAGCTAGAATGGCTGTTTTGCATAGTTTTGAGTGACCACCTTCCAGATTTGAAGTTTGGTGTTGGATGTAGGGCATATTACCTATCTCAGCTTCCAATTTTTGGCTTCTAACCCAGATTAGAGTAAATACAGTACTTGAGATATGGTCTCATCAGTGCCAAGTACCAAAGGTCTTGTGAGACTTCTTGTACATGACCCTGTGACAGCTTGGGTGGCTTGACTGTTTAGGTTCTTTTTTAATGAAATTAATCCAAACATTCAGTTAGGATTGTTTGGAAAAAGGAAAAATGGAAAAACAAAGTTTGGAAAGAAGCCAGAGATCTGCCAGTTAGGCAGTGTATCTGCTATTGCTCTGAACTCTGCTTTAAAAAAAAGGCATAAAAGCTTGACGAATGTAAAACAAGTCTGTGTTGAGAGGAAAGCTTCTAATATGAATTGCACTTAACATGAGAAAGGGGAAAGAAAAAGCAATGTACCTCAGATTTTAAAAGGTAAGAGCTTTGTTGCTGATAGCATGTTTATTGCCTAAAGTATTATAACTATTATTTAGTATTATTTATTAGCTCATGTCTGGTTTATGTCTTAAGTTTTGTAATATTTCTGTCCGTAAGGCCAAGATGCAGGGGAAGGCGGGGGAGAATCTTGTACCATAAAAGCCAAAGGATCTCAACAGATACTGACAGATGTATGCCAATTATGCTAAGTCCCACTTCACCCCTTTTACTCCCTCAGTTCAGATTCTGCCCAAGTTAAGAACACTTCTATAGATCTATACAGAAGTTAATAATCTCTTAACCCAGTCAAGTCTCTTAACCCAGTCGAGTCACTTTCTTATAAGTAACATTGATTGCATTTATAGATTAAGAAGCATTTCATGTATAGGATTACATGCTAACATGCCAAAGGTATTTTCAGTTTTATTTTTCCTTGTATTGCCGATTACAGAGAGGAGAGAGGTTGCAATTTTTTGCATTTCTGTGAGCAAAAAGAGTTAGCTTAAATTTTATCCCTTTCCCCAAGAAAGAATACAAATACAGGATAAAAGGTGAAAGCAAAAGAGACGCACAATTGAGAGGCGAATTGTCGTGAGATGGCATTTTTAGTTATCCTTTGTTTAGCTAGCACTAAGAGATTAACTGAATTTACTGCAAGATACCACATCACTGGGTATGAATGCTCTCCCATCTCTGCTGATGGTGCAGTGCATCCACATACCTGGGGCAGCAGGTACCAGGGTGAAAGCAGCAACACTCTGGGAACTGTGCAAACCACTCCCTCTGCTGGCATACAAGCAGGAGGAGGAAGGAGAATTGGAGAAACCACCTAACTGCAATATAAACCAATAAAGGAAAATATGAGATGACTCAAGAGAACTGCAGAGCCTGAGGAGGGAAGGCCAAACACGGGAAATGGGTAAAACAAGATTAGTGAAATGGGCAAAAGGCATGGGAGGGCTGGCTGGAGCCAGGGAGAAAGGGCCGAGGTGACAAACGGCAGTAGTAGTTTGGGACAGAGGTTGAGCAACAGGTGATGAGCAGGGCATGGGTCATACAGGAAAGAGTAGGACAGGGAGTGAACCAAGCAGAGTCACTGGAGAACATTTTAGTGGAAAGGGGCAGGGTTACTGTGGGAGCCGAAATACTAGCTGGCAAAGGGAGGCATGAGTAGGGGTGATAGGTAGTTGCAAGAGAATAAGTGGACAGCAGGAAGAGTTGTGGGTGAGGGAACAGAAGAAGGCTAAAATAAGACAAGATGTAGAAACACAAGTGAGATGGGAAATGAAGTTGGGATTGTTGGACTTGTAGCTCCTTTTTCTGGCTTACAAATAGCTGTGAAACCTACCAGCAGGACATTTCTCTCCATTTCTTTCCCATTCCTCCACCTTCTTGACCGTCATTCTGAAAAGGTAGCAGGCTGTTCCCTGTGGTGTGAATTCCTTGGCAGGTGACACTGTCGGACCAAAACAGTCAAATCTTCCACATTTACATCCATTGCTTTCTACTGGTGAAATGATTGTGGCAAGGTTTGGTCATCTTCTAGTATCAACAACCACAGAGTTTCAGAGATGTTTACTGACAACAGACAGCCCTTAACTTCTCTTTGGCCCCTTGGATGGGAATCTGCCATCCTAATCCCAAACTCTTTCTGCCTTTTCTCCTCGAGTTTGTTCTCATTGGTCCACTCATTGCCTATATAGACCTTTAGCAGCAAACCCTCATTCCAAGCTTTGCTCTAGTTCCCTGTCCCTCACCAAGGCAGGTGGCTGTTTATGTAGGGACAACTGCAAAACTCTTCACTGGAAGTGACCACTTAGTGACCTCTGAATATTTATGTGCACTGTGCTGAGAGGAGAGAACTCCATGCTCTTGGTTATTTATAAGGTCCAGCACCTGCTTCTGTTCTACATCTCAGTGAATAAAACCACTCTGAGAAAATGAAAGTTCCTGGTAATTTGTTGCTGTTCTTCCTTGAAGCTGAACAACTGTCCGTCTGTCCTTCCTTCCTTCCATGGTCTAATTGAGAGGGTTTTCTTTACTCCTTTTGTGTGAGCATAAGAAAAATAACGGGAGGTTTTTTAAAATTAGCATGTTCACTATCACAAGAAGGTGAGGATAACAGTGCAGTGTTAAGAGCTGAGTGTATAGGGAAGAGAGGTAGGGAATATGCAAAACACTGGCTGCTGTTTGCTTGTACCTCAGGCTGCTTATTTTTTGTGGGAGTGTCTGCCCCACAGATGAGAATGAAAGACTTTGAAATGAAACACCATTACAGCCCTTTGCCCTTCGGGGTATGGCTGGGAAGCAGTACAGAGGGCACCAATATGTGATGGCAAGAAATCAAACTGATGTGATAAAAGGATGGGAAAACACTGACTGACAGTGTTCTTCCCAGAATCCCCATTTGGAGCTCATAACATTTGATGTAAATAGTGAGAGGGAGACAAAGAAGTTACCAAAGCCCTTGGGTTTTCAGCAAAAAAGAGTATCAGACTTGGTAACCTCTCTGCTGGTTCTACCCATCAAGCGCAAACTTTTTCCTGCAAGTAAAACAACAGTAGCCAGGCACGGGGAAGGATGACAATGTGTTTCAGGGTCCAGTGACGTGGTCAAAATCTGCTGCTGGCCCCAGTACCAGAGAGACACTGATGCAGCTGAGGCATATCCTGTAGATTGTCCAGAAGCCAGAGACACTGGCAAAAAGGCCTCATCAAGTTTCCCAATAGCACTTAAGGGAATCTACTGATTCTCAGAAGGAAAGAAATGCAGTAAAGCTACTAGTTATTTGGCCCTGGATTAGTTTGAAAATGCTTTCTTTCTGTTGACAGAATGCAAGAAAAGAGAACTAAAAAACACTTTACCTTTTGAGGAGGAAGATATTTATTTCCTATATTACCAGAGCTTGGAAAAGCCCAAAGCCTGAAGTATTTATTCAGTTTGAAGCAGTGTAGGGTAATGAACTGTATTACATTCATTGGGAAACAAGGCAGGAGTGCTTGGTTGCTTGTACTAAAACCCCATTCCTTAAAATTATCCAGAAATTAACCATTTTACTTGCTCTTCTTTGGAATCTGGTGCAAGTTCTTGAGAGACCATTCAGGAAAGATATCAGTAGTAAGAAGTGCTCTGATCTAGTAGCTGCTCCATTTATTTTTGATGCATCTGGTACAGTCAGCAGCTTGCAGGCTTTCACTTACAATACAAATTGCTAAAGAGTTATTATATCTAATAAATCCCCTAACGAGCAAGGCTCTAAATATGGCTTTGTGAAAGTGGCAGCTGTAAAATGTGTCCATCCACACACAGTTGAGCAGAACGAAGGCTTTTTCTGTATTCACAAGCCATAGGATTAAAATGCATGTCTCTGTAGCTCACTGTGGTGCCCAAAGTAGTGGGTTTTCCATGTGTCAATCAGATACTGGACCTGGGAATAAAGCCTAAAGGCAAGGGAATAGCTGCTGCCTATTAGGGTAATTAATAATAATAAAAGAACCAATATTCACACAATTTACTTTTGTTGTTGATGAGGTGGGGGTTTTTTTGTGTTTTTTTTTTTTCATAAGAGAAATGTAAAGGTAGTGCAACCTACATTGTAGGAACAGATCTTAGCAATAGGTTTCAAGGGAAAATAATGGTCTCCTGGGTCTTATGTCAGCAGGGAGACTTCAAACCTGATGTTGCTTTCTCAAAACACTCATTTCCTTTTATGGCTTACCACAAATGAATGGTAAGCAAACAGGTGGGGGGGTCGGTCACTTGCATCCTTGCTGGAAAAGAAAAGCCACGAGGCTCCACAGGGTGATGCAGTGGACAGCATCCATCAGTGTATGGCTGTGACGGCCACCTTGACAGAGAAATTCCTGATTGTGATAATAGAACATGCAGATTTCATGAAACAGTTATTGTCAGTGTAGTCTAAATCAAAGCTCTTACACTTGGAAGTGGATGGCTGCAGATTTTGTAATTGCACAGTCCTCTTTATACTGAAACTCCATTTTCAACTCCTCATTCAAGGTTATTAGCCTTGGTGATTGTTAAGGATGTTTTTGTGGTTAGTTCAAGTATATACATTTCTGAATTGGTACAACTCCCTTCAAAAAGCCTTACAGTCTCCAGGGGGGAACAAAACAAAAGAGGTTTCCTTCTCTCCCTCTTCCTTTTATTGGTCTCTGGTAATGCAGCTGTACTATAGGTAATAAGCAATTTTCTGATGTTTATAAAACTCTCCTCTACTTTATTGAGTATAATCTAAATCAGATCTAAACACACATCCGTGCACTATAGTCATCTAAATTATTTATAAACTTGCTAAATACAAACAACTCTCAAACTCTGCTTCTCTTTAATGAAGTCCAAAAGCTGGCAAATGTCCATGATAAGTAAAAAATTTTGAGGAAGTGTTCAACCATAACTGCTTACAGAAGCCAGGAGTTTCAGAGCATGTTCATAACACTTCTGTAGAATATTGTGCAACAAGCAAAGATAGTAAATTGTCTTTAAGGAAGTTTTTTTCATGTTTAAAAGCAGCTGTAACTGATTTGCTTCAAATAATATCTTAAAACTTTATAGAACTAAATGCTCATTACCATGCATCCTTAGTACTGGAAATGGCCATTATAACTGGGAATGAACCTGGACCAAACTGCATTTGAACTATGTAGTGAGAAACTCCTTAGTTAAAAGTAATTTTACTTTGTGATGACTGAATTAAGAAGTCGTAATGTCAGGCCAGAAACTGTTTCCCATTCTATTTTCAAGGGGGGCCTGGAATGTGAAAGTCAAATATTACAGTTGAATTTTGGAATTCTTTAATGCTGGAATGCCTGTTTTCCAGGATGCTTATTCAGCATTTCATGCATTTTAAGTGCTACCAGAGTAAAGCAGTGCTGTGATGAGATTGATTTTCTATAAAATAGCAGAACTTAAGGACCCTTGAATATTTCTGGCAGAATTTCCCTTCACAGCAGCAACTTTTATTCGTGAACCTAATAATAGCCTCTTAGATATGCTTCTTTATAAATACTCTCTGTATACATATGAAATGACTGCTGTCCTTTGTTTCTTCTCTTGGGTTTGTAGTTTTTCGAGTACACATCCCATAATGAAATACGTTACAACACACGACAACCGGAAGTCTGCGCAGCAGTCGATTCAGGGACTGACTACTTGACAATGTACTTCTGTCAAGAAAATGCCCACAGTGTTCCTGAAAACCAGAAGTTTATTTTCAGAGAGGTAAGTGTGCCTACTTGGGTTTGGTGTTTTTTTGGGAGCGGGTGGACGGAGAATTGTTAATTTTTAAAAAATTTTTATCTTACTGGATACACATCATGCAGGCCACAACACTGACACAGGTCTCTGGGAGAAATAAGCTATCTTGGCTTTTAATATCTGAACACAGAAACAGGATAGAAGGCAAGGATTATTCCAGTCATAAAGAACAGGGAGATGAGAGGAAGGAGAGCACCCTTGTTAACATCAAGGAGGTTGGGAACATTCTCTCTTGCATGTCACCCCACTGTCTTCTCCTGAGGCTGAGGTGCTTCAATATAACCCTTCCCCAGCCAGTCATATGGCTGACCTACTTCTGCTTTCTTTTCATTGACTTATTTCCCTGTGTTTATATTACCATATATCCCCAATACTTCACACACCACCATTACTTTGTGCTCTTTCCTGCTTTTAAGAAGCTGCCACTGCATGATATTAGAAAAACTTGTGTTTGGTAGTTTTGAATCTGTAAAGAAGCTCCTGGATGCCTGAGAGAAAATTAACTGAATGAAAAATTATGCCCTTGGTCAGGTTCTGGAGTGTTGTTATTTGGCTAAGGGAAAAGGTCACATAATATATCAAAATGGTATATTTACATAATGTGTCTGCATAATGCATCTAATCTCTACAGGCTCCATGGCTAACAAATGTCACGCTTCGATACTACCACCAGTGACAGGTAGCAGGGTAAACTCTAAAAAAAATAAGATGAAAATTACTGTCCATTTCCTAAATCTAGTCCAGACTAAAGCTCATAGTGATATTACTAAATAAAAATGTTTACAAGGTTGACTTTATAAATGATGTTTCATTTTTAATGTTGACTTTTAACAAAATTGCTCAAGGTCATATACATTAATCCCTAAGATGACATATATTGAAGGACCTTCAGTCACTTCAAGAAGTAATTGAAAAAACTGAAATTTTCAAATTGAGAAAATGAAAAAATTGAAAAAAGTTATGGAATGCATCTGTTTCCACTGTATTCCTAACCATTAATTTTAGCATCTGAGACTTCAGGAATTACTTTAAATGTTCTTTCTCATGATCACTTTGTGCCTCTGTGTGATTTGAACGTACTGCTCTGCTCCAATTCCTTTTCTGCTGCTGCACTAAATCAAAAGCACCAGTCTCCACCTTTCAAGGCGAGTGATGGGTGAGGTGTCAGCACCACATTTCTTTTGCTTTGTGCATAGTAGTGTCAGACAGCTGTCCTTATGGATGGAGCATAATCAAAGATTTGAACAGCCTTCCCAGCAGCTTGGCAAGAACTGAGTTCTTGCAGACACTGAGTCAAAAATGAGTGAGATGGATACTGATTAATCCACTCTAAAATCTGAATTGTCACGACGGAAGCAGGAAAGCAATTCAGCAGCTGAGTCTGTCAGCAAGTCTGTGAGCAAGCACACGCTGCTGGGCATCAGGAGCTGTGGCTCAGGATGCAATTAAGTGCAACATTCCTGATGACAGAAGGAGCAGACTTCCACAGGAGTCAGGGTTACACTCAGAAACATTGGCATTTTGCTTTCAAAGCTGCCAGGGGCCTTGGGAATGCTTGCATGTGGGAGTGTCACCCAGGCCAAGGGGATGGCCTCAGATCAGGGCAGTCCTCCATGGTTGGCCACACTGCCCTTTTGCAGCTCACTATCCTAGCTGACAGTGCTCCTGGGTTGGAACGAGGGACTTGAACTGGAGATTACCATAAAAAAAGGGCCTGAGGTCTCAAAATGTGTTCTTTAGGAATTTGACTGTGGAGGCCTCTCAGACCTTACACCTCTGAGGCAGCTGTACTGCCCTTCAGCAAAGCAGGTGAACTCCACACACATCTTGCAGACAAGCGGCACGCTTAGATATTTTTACTTTTTCCACCAAAAATATACCCTATGAAGAGACAGGAAAATTTCTTGCGAAAAATATGTCCAACATTTGTGCCTAATGAACAATATTTACCTTTTACTTACAAGGTGTGCAATAAATTGATAAATTTGGGTAATGCTTGTGCTTGGCTTAGTTCTTTTCTGCCATATTCTGGTCCAGTAAAAAAAGACAATGAAAGCAAATGTTAGCATGTCCTTTACATGCTGAGATGTCACTTCATGAATCACTCTAAAGCAACGTTGATGTCAGTTTACCTAAGTTCAAAAGCTGGATCTTTTGATAAAAGTTTCAGACATCCTTAAGTTAGGCTTTACTGCACAACCCCATTGGAAGGCTATGTGGGATATTTATTTGTTGCAAATGTTTTCTGTTCCTTTAAAACATGGTGATATGACTGCAATTTTTGAGACCTGAAAAGCAAGCTCTATTTCTGTCTTTTGTAGGACGGTACCTTGTTTCACCCACAAACCCAGAAGTGCATCCAAGCTGAGGCAAATGCTTACAATGGGAACCCAGCACCATTGTTACGACCTTGTACCAACTCGGACTACCAAAAATGGTTCTTCAAAGAAAGAAGTTGATCCAGATGTTGTCTAGGATATAGCTGAATACAAAAAGAAAAGTGCTCTTTCCAGCCAGCAGTTAGTCAGCATTTTGAAAATTTCATAAGTGATATATTTTTGTATGGAAAGAACTGTAATTAGTTGACAAGCCTTGGATCTCGTTTCCTGGAGCTTTAGGAGGCACTAAGTATTGAGAGCTTCATAAAGTGCCACAGAATCTGCTCCTTTTCTCTTTATTTGGCAGCTACATAACTGCTTCTGAAGTGTCTTAGGTTCTTTTTACAAGTGACAATATATTTTTTTAATCTACTGTGTGGAAGTAAGGCAATCAAAATAATTGCACTAATGTTAATCTGTCAATAACTTAAAGTGTTTATTTTTCTACTAAAACATCCTGCAGTTGGGTCTTTTAACAGATAGTAGTTAATAATTATTCTCGTGTTTTAAATACCAAGAAGGTAAATGTAGGCCATATTCTGCCCTAAGTGCCACAAAACCCTCATTGAAGACAGGGTGGATTTACACAAAAAGGCAGAGTATGTCTGCATGTTTTTGCGCAAATAACAATCTAGATGCATACAAATTGCACATGCTTGACAATACCTTAAATGTTCTGACAATTTTAGATATTCATGGCACTTGACAAGTTTCTAATCATGCTTAAGATTGGTTTGGGAGTAAAATGGGAGTTTTCTCATCTTTCTTAAAAGCAGAAGGCAACAATATTTAAAGGTGATGCTTTGGGAAAAGCTATTTAGATTTATATGGGCCCAGCTATGTGGCTGTGTCCTGGAATGCACAACCAACTTTAACAGTATGTGGATTTTCAATGTGCATAAAACTTTCAAGATAAGACATACGAATAATTCTTTTCTAAAAATTTCAAAATTACAGTTAGAGAAAATAAATCTTAAAATGTAAGTGCTTAAATGATTCATGTAAAAACTATTTTATTTTAAAAACAGTTTTGCAACTGATTTCTGTGAATTGCAGCTAATATTAATACAAAAAGGATTTTCTTTGGGGCATAATGTGCATTTTGTCTGGGAGCTCCTTTTAGATGAGTTGACCCTGCATATGGTCCTGTTGAAAACTTGGGGTGTAATCTGCACCAGTACTGGATGGTTTGTGCCCTGGTGTGTGGGATCTGCCTTGCCCCATCAGACAAGGAGTGTGGGTATAGCAATGTATCTGGCCATTGACCATCAGCATTACCATGTTGATTAGAAAGGTTTCAGGTTGTAAGAAGGGTTTCTCTCTGTCAGATGAAAGAATGCTTATGTGTAGAAAGATGAAAATTTCAACCTTTTTCTCCCTCAGAAGTCTTGGCATCTTTTGATTAGTTTGGTATGTGTTTTGTTGTTTGCCTTTTTCATGTTTTCTGTAAAAAATGTTCAGCCTTTTCTTTGAATCCCCGTAACCTCATGTCATTTTGGCATACCTATTTATATGATTGGGGTCTGGGGGGAGGGTTTCTGCCTGTAGGAGATACATGTATAGGTTTTTTCAAGGTCTTTCTTACCCATGTAGATACAATGTTTTTGTGAGCACCTTTGATGTTTTGTCTCTGTGGGCTGGACTGATGAAACTGATGTTAGAATTAATAAAATATTTTGTGATTCAGTAGAATGGGAAATGCATTATCAACTATTTTTTTTTTTTTTTTTTCTGGTGGTCAGTGGTTTTCATTCGATCATTTTGCTGATCTCAGGCCCAGATCCCTACAGCACTTGGGAGAAGACAGCTTTATTTTATGGTGTCTTAAGTTCTGTTTCCTGAACTCAGTAATGCTTCTGTTCACCTAGTAGCAGCAGTGGTTTACACTTTGTGGAGCCACAAATCAAAAGTGGGTGGCTGCATGAGAGAACAGCAAGGATTTTCTATGAATTTCTGCTTTGCCTTCTTGACTGCTGATTGAACAGTGTTATTAGCTGATAAAAGCCCAGCTACTAGAATCATAGCCAAAGCTCTCACTGACCTCCATTCTCAGTGAGATTTTCTTAGTCTTGGGATTTCAAGATTTCATCATCAAATGGTGGTATGCAAGTGAAACTTAGTAACTGGAATTTATTTTCTATACATCTTTTCACTTCGCCCTTGTTTAGAGGGAAGTATTGATGTTTTTGGCTTCCTGCAGCTAAGTTGTTTTCACATCGGCCAGCAAACCTGCTAGCCTGGATTGCATATTTGCTAGACAAACACACTTGAGTTCAAAAGCAAACACCGAACATTAGCAATATCACCAGCTTGCTCCCTCTGTGTTGGCCTTTTAGTCCCTCTACTTACCGTTTTTTTATTCCTTGATAGCCTTTTCTTCTTCTCAGCTCACTGAAGTTGTATTTTAATGTCTGGCTTCAGGTTTGGAGGGTGAAGGACTCCATCAAGCATCCGAGTCTTGAAGCACATCTTCAGACTTCCTTTAACATCTCCAGACTTCCTTTTGCAGGAGGTCAGGGCTACCTGCTGAGGAATGGACTGTGGACTTTGGACTTCTCCTGAGCAGGGATGGGACTGGATGTCTCATGGAAATGGAAAAATTGGAGGATTTTAGTTACAAATCAATGCTTATTTCTTAGTCTTTCTATTCCTGTATTTTTATTTTTTTTTGAAAGCCATCCAGAATACAGTCAGGTGCCTAATTATCATATTTATTTGAAATTATCAGGTAATGATTTTGACTTTTTTTCATTTATTCACTCACCAATTTCCTTTCAGTTAAAAATTGTGGGTCTTCAACATGGGCTAAAATTTACTGGATTTTCACTTCAACAGAAGACCGTACATGAACCTTCCTTCTAAGAAATAAACCACTAAACTGAAATATACCTCTGTGTATGTGGCCTTGGCTGAACCATTATGCTGGGGATTGTTAGAGCATGCACAAACACCTGGGAACAACAGCCATCATCGTACATGCATCAGTTAACATGAATTGGAAATAGTATTCCTTGCTGGCTCTGCTGAAAACAGAGACTCAAAACTGTGTTCAATTTTTGTTATATTTATAGGAAGAGGTAAGATGCACTGCAAGGGGAAATTCATATTTTTATATAACACCAGGACTGATGAGACTGTGCTCCTATTTCCTATTTATGAAAACATGGGCACTTGCACAGTGATAGTGCTTGGTTGGTAATTTAAAATCTGATGCTCTTTTAACTTCATTTGCCTCTCTTAAGGCCTTTAGATTTGGAGATTAACTTGAAGTTAGCTGAGCTTTGTCCTGATACCCTGATATAAAGACATAGCAATCAAGGTATCTGGAGAGACTGTAGGGTTAGGATCATGCAGTTGTGTGTATACTCCTGCAACTGTGCAGGTCTTTTGGCAGTGTTTGAGAATGCTGTATACTCTTGTAACAAATATGGAATTTTATGGTTAGCTGACATAGGTGGGAAAGCCCTTGGGAGGGAGGGAAAAGATGGACAGGAGAGCTCTCCCCTGTTCTGTTGAGGCACAACAGCAATAGCCAAGTTCAAATTACAGCACTGCAGTATTCTTACATTTCTCATTCACAGAGGAAAAACATCATGCATGTACATGCAGTACTAAATTACTATGCCTAGATTAACAGTTTTCTTTTTTTAATCCGCTATTCACTGATTTTTTTATGAATAGAGAAAGCCTAATTAGACCAGTCCCAGTCAGCACTGACAGGAATTGCATGGCTCCAGGATTTGCAAAGGTGACTGGAGTGAAGAACAGGGCAGGACCTTCCTTCCCAATGACCTCTCCAAAAGTAGTAAGAAGATGAATATACAGGAAAGTACATACAGGAAGTGAGTTGCTGGCTTAAGGAGCTGCATGACATGTTTTGTGTAGCATCAAACAATCTACCAGAGTGGGAGAGGACTTGCAGCAGGTGCAATTTATTTGTTGGTGTTAAGGGAAAAATCAGTTTTCTGAGTTTCTTGCCTTTATCCATGGTCTGAAGATACTTAACTTGCAACTGAAGAAAAAGTGGTCAAGGAAGTCATACCAGTACAGATGCTTAAATGTGAAATTAATTAATTAGGTACTCTGTGATGAGCAAATATATAAAGAGCAAAATTGTTAATTGTGCATACACTGCGAGAAGACTTAGTAATAATTGAGAAATTGGAAGCGATCATTAGCAGGAAGATACTTGACAGTGTTTTTACAGAAATATGGTTGCAGGATTCAAAGGATTGAAGCACTGAAATGATTGGGTAACATGCCAGGAAGAAAGTGACATTTGATTTTCGAGTTAAGAGAACAGGTTTTACAATTCTTGTGAACTGATATTTTAGCCAACAAGGAATAAACAGAGGGCGTCTGATGTGCACCACCAAATCAGAATATAAAGCTTTTTGCCTAACAGATAAAAGATGTATGCTGCCCCAGAGGATTTCATCCTAGGGAATGCACTTTACCAAATTGATGGTAGCAAAAAATTCTGGGGATTTCTAAGGAAGAAAAGAAAAAAAAAAGGGAGCTGGGCCAGTGGCTGTATCTGACACAATCTTTAATAAGCTGTTTGGTGCAATTCTCCTTTAGCCCTCCTTTTATTTAAAATGAGCTGTTACCTGGGCATCTGTTATGCATAAACGCAGCATAGTACCTAAGAAAGAAGAAATTTCTCAGTGCTGAGAACTGGAAAGAAGCAGGCTTTACAAAATATAACTGTAGCATGGAATCATGTTGAAAACATATGTGGACAACGTGAAACTTTCTATCAGATTGCAAATTAAATACTTAGGTGCCAGAAATAAAGGTTTTTGTGAAATCAAAAGTTGGCCTCAGTGTGTCTATTACGCTACGATTTTTAATTACATGATTTTCTTGCAATACATTCTCTGGTTTTGGTAGGGGAGGTGGTTTTTTGTTTGTTTTGAAACTTTTTGGGTTGTGTTTTTTTTTTTTGTTTTGTTTTGTTGGGGGTTTTTTTGTTGTTTTTTTTACAAAAGGTGAAGAAACTGTGATTTTCATGCCTCAGTGGTACACAGGAAGAATTTTCAGAGGCTTACTTCAACTAATCCTCATTGTTCAATATAGGGCCTTATTTGTATCCCCATAACAAATCTATAGACAGAAAAATAAAAGGTTTTTTTTTAGTGTGAGTTGTTTCCTTTTTTTTTTTTTTTTTT